>PVIU01013082.1:0-57370 GCA_004026605.1 Ondatra zibethicus | reverse complement strand
TTTCTTTTTTCCATTTGATATTTTTTGCTTCTTTATCAAATATCAGGTGTTCGAAGATGTGTGGATTGATATCCGGGTCTTCTATTCGGTTCCATTGGTCCTCCTGTCTGTTCTTATGCCAGTACCAGGCTGTTTTCAGTACTGTAGCTCTGTAGTATAGTTTGAAGTCAGGGATTGTGATGCCTCCAGAAGTTCTTTTGAACCATCCCTGCATCTCTGGGATGAAGCTGACTTGGTCATGGTGGATGATGGTTCTGATGTGTTCTTGGATTCTATTTGCTAGTGTTTTATTTAGTATTTTTGCATCAATGTTCATGAGTGAGATTGGTCTGTAATTCTCTTTCTTAGTATTGTCTTTCTGTGGTTTGGGTATCAGGGTAATTGTAGCCTCATAAAAAGAGTTTGGTAATGTTCCCTCTGTTTCTATTGTGTGGAACAACTTGAGGAGTATAGGTATTAGTTCCTCTTTGAAAGTCTTGTAGAATTCTGAGCTGAAACCATCTGGTCCTGGGCTTTGTTTGGTTGGGAGACTTTTGATAACTGTTTCTAATTCGTCAGCAGTTATAGGTCTGTTTAGTTTGCTTATCTGTTCTTGATTTAATTTTGGTAAGTGATATTTATCCAGGAAGTTGTCCATTTTCTTTAAGTTTTCCAATATTGTGGAGTACAGGTTTTCAAAATATCACCTGATGATCCTCTGTATTTCCTCTTTGTCTGTTGTTATGTCCCCCCTTTTCATTTCTGATTTTGTTAATTTGGATATTCTCTCTCTGCCTTTTGGTTAGTTTGGATAAAGGTTTGTCTATTTTGTTGATTTTCTCGAAGAACCAACTCTTTGTCTCATTGATTCTTTGTATTGTTTTGTTTGTTTCTATTTTGTTGATTTCAGCTCTCTATTTGATTATTTCTTGCTCTCTAGTTCTTAGGTGAGTTTGCTTCTTTCTGTTCTAAAGTTTTGAAATGTTCTGTCAATTCACTAGTGTGGGATTTTTCCAGCTTCTTTATGTAGGCATTTAGTGCTATGAACTTGCCTCTTAACACTGCTTTCATTGTGTCCCGTAAATTTGAGTATGTTGTGTGGTCATTTTCATTGAATTTTAGGAAGTCTTTAATTTCCCCCTTTATTTCTTCCTTGACCCATTGATGAGTCAGGTGAGCACTGTTTAATTTCCATGTGTTTGTGGGTTTTCCGGAATTAGTATTGCTGTTGAATTCTAGTTTTAAAGCATGGTGATTTGATAAGGTACATTGGGTTATTCCAAATTTTTTGTATTTGTTGAGGTTTGTTTTGTTACCAAGTATGTGGTCAATTTTTGAGAAGGTTCCATGAGGTGCTGAGAAGAAGGTATATTCTTTTCTGTTTGGATGGAATATTCTATAGATGTCTGTTAAGTCCATTTGAGACATAACATCTTTTAGTTCTCTTATTTCTCTGTTCATTTTTTGTCTGATCGACCTGTCTAGTGGTGAGAGGGGAGTGTTGAAGTCTTCCACTATCAGTGTGTGGGGTTTAATATATGATTTAAGCTTTCGAAGTGTTTCTTTGACATATGAAGGTGCCCTTGTATTTGGAGCATAGATGTTCAATATTGAAATTTCCTCTTGATGGATTTTCCCTGTGACTAAGATGAAATGTCCTTCTTTGTCTCTTTTGACTGATTTTAGCTTGAATTCTATTTTGTTAGATATTAGGATAGCTACACCTGCTTGTTTCTTAGGTCCATTTGATTGGTATATTTTTTCCCAACCGTTTACTTTAAGATGATGTCTGTCTTTAAGGTTGAGATGCATTTCTTGTATGCATAAGAGGGATGGGTTCTGTTTTCGTATCCAATCTGTTAGCCTGTGCCTTTTTATGGGTGAGTTGAGTCCATTTACATTACGGGATATTAATGACCAGTGGTTGCTATCTCCTGTTAATTTGGTTGTTCTCATTGGTGATGTTATTTTGTGCGTTTTTTTTCTTCTTCGGGATTTGCTGTAATTAGATCCTCAATAGTGTGTGTTTTTGTTGGTGTAGCCATCTTCCTTGGGTTGGAGTTTTCCTTCTAGTATTTTGTGTAGGGCTGGGTTTGTGGCTAGGTATTGGTGAAATCTAGATTTGTCATGGAATATCTTGTTTTGTCCTTCTATGGTGATCGAAAGTTTTGCAGGGTATAGTAGCCTGGGCTGGCATCCGTTGTCTCTCAATGTCTGCATAATGTTTGACCATGACCTTCTGGCTTTCATTGTCTCCACTGAGAAGTCAGGTGTAATTCTGATAGGTCTACCTTTATATGTTACTTGTCCTTTTTCCTTTGCAGCTCTTAATATTCTTTCTTTACTCTGTTTAGTGTTTTGATTATTATGTGGCGAGAGGACTTTTTTTTTGGTTCCAGTCTATTTGGTGTTCTGTAAAATTCTTGTATCTTCATAGGCATATCTTTCTTTAGGTAGGGAATGTTTTCTTCTATGATTTTGTTAAATATATTTTCTGTGCCTTTGAGTTGACTTTCTTCTCCTTCTTCTATACCTATTATTCTAAGATTTGGCCTTTTTATGTTGTCCCATATTTCCTGGATATTTTGAGTTAAGCTTTTGTTAGATTTAATGTTTTCTTTAACTGATGAGTCTATTTCCTCTATTTTATCTTCCGCACTTGAGATTCTCTCTTCCATTTCTTGTATTCTGTTGTTCGTACTTGCATTTGTGGTTCCTGTTCTTTTCCTCATGATTTCTGTTTCTATAATTCCTTCGGCTTGTGTTTTCTTTATTTTTTCGATCTCAGTTTTCAAGACCTGAATAGTTTGCTATATGTTTGAGTTCTTTTTCTTGGTTTTCTTTAAGTGATTTGGTGTTATCTTCCAATTTTTTGTTTGTTTTTTCTTCCATTTCTTTAAGGTAATTTCTCAGTTCCTCTTTAATAATTTCAGATATTCTCTTGTGGTTATTTTTTAGATTATTTTCTTCTGGGTCATCCATATTTGGTTGTTCAGGTCTTACTTTTGTAGGGTCTTTGGGTTTCACTGGTATTGTGTTGTTCTTTGTGGTGTAGCTTGTGATCTTACTTTTTCTACTCATCTTTTTCTCTAATAGGTGTGGTTGGTGGTGTCTGAGATTCTGTTGAATAATTTCCTAGGTGCCAGTAGATCAAAAGCTAAGATGCTTTTCCTAGTGGTACAGTCAGTGTTGCAGTTCTAGTTACTTCGTTGGTTATTGCTGTTCCTGGACGTAGCTCAGTGCTCCTGTGTTTTGGTCTGCTCTCTTGGAGTTTGCTGTCTCAAGCCTACTTTGGTCTAGGCTGCTGGCTTTGATATGTTTCTGTAAATCTTGGTCTGGATCTCCTCTTGTAGATGTCCCTGGCTTGGAGTTAGACCTATTCTGGTGGAGATCGCTGGCTCTGGATCTGGTCGCTGGGTCAATCCTGATCTGCTCGAGTCCTGGGACCGGGTTGGCTCCTGACTTCTGCTCCTGGTGGAGCCCGTTCTCTCCTTGTCCTAGGTAACTGGTTCAGTCCCACTCTGGTTCCGGTGGAGGTCGCGGACTCTGAGTCAGGTCGTTGGCTCAATCAGTGTCCCAGGTCTAGGTTGGCTCCCAGGGCTGGATTTGCTCCTGGCTTCTGCTCCAGGTGGAGCTTGTTTCCTCGGCTCTCTCTGTCCGAGGATCTCGTTCAATTCCACTCCAGTGGGATTTGTTGCCCAAGGTGGAGTTCCTTGCCTCAGGGCAACTTTGGCTTAGGTTACCAGCTTTGACCTGTATCTCTAAATCCTAGGCTGGGTTCCCTCCTGCAGAAGCCCCTGGGTTGGATTTGGGCCTGGAAAGGTTTCTGGTTCCGGTCTACTGCCTGGGAGGTTCTAGGCTCTGGTGTGCCCGAACCGGCAGGGGACCTGCTTGTTTCCTCAGAGGTCTCAGACTCGCACTGGGACCCACAAGGGTTACAGGTTCCTGCCTCTTCCCTTTGATGTCTCAAACCAATGCCCGAACCCACAGGGGACCTGGCTCAGGTCTACTCTCTCTGAGATCCCAGATTTGTGCCTGGCCCCGTCGAGATCTCTGGTTCCTGCTTATTCCCTCGGAGGATCCAGCCTCACTCATGCCCAGGCTGACAGAGGTCCTTGCTCCGGCCTAGTTCCTGGGAGGTCCTCTCCCCACATTTTCTTAAGACACTCCCTGGTCCACTATGATCCTATGGGGTTTGATGAGTTGGAGATGGGCAGTAGGGTTTGGTTACCTTAGAATTGGATTTCTCCTTAGGCCCTGAGCAGCACACATCCCCTAAAAAAATGAAAAGCTCAAAGAAAGGCATAAAATGTGAGGTTTTTAAAAAAATGAACTCTGTAGGACATAGGACCATAGAATAAGAAAGCAAGCAAATTAGATAAATGAATTTAAGGAAAGCGTTCGCTTACCAAGGATGGCAAGGACTCAGATAATATATTTAAAAAATCAACATACAAATGAATTCCACAAAATGAGAAGGAATATGAGCAAGGTCCATCATCTTCCCATGGTAGTGAGAGAGCCAAACTTTAAGAGGGCAAACTACTGCCACCCCGGCCCCAGTTTTCCACCTGCTAACATAAAGGTGCTTATGCCCAGGAGCGGGAGAGCATTAAGTGCTTAGCAGAGTGGCACAGGCCATAGCCGTGAGAGATAACCAGGGGGACAATGTGAATAAAAAGAGCCAGCAATGAGGAGCACAGCTGTGGCCAGGAAGTTTAAGGTCCTTTTCCTATGAATTCGCGGCTGGATCTCATGACCACTGTGCCAAGGGAAAGAGGCCAATGGCAAAAGGCCAAGTGACTTGTCCTGGAGGCTGCAGGAGGATTGCATGTGTGATGTTTCTCTTCGGAGAGGGAGGCAATGAAATGTTCTACAGTTGGTCGTGGCGATGGTTACTCAGTTCTAGGAAACCACCGCATGCCACTGAGTTGGTATGCTTTAAATGTGGGATCTCATGGCATGTGAATTCTAGTTAAATGTGTAAAGCTCTTTGAAAATGCCTTGTTTAAAAACACCCGAAGCACCGTTCTGCAAAGAAACCCTCCACCTTGCACAACGAGCCTTGCAGGTGTGTCCTGTTACCTTGACACCCTCCACCTGACAGGGTGTGTGTTCAGATGAACACAGGTGTGTCTTATAGCAGCTGGGACTGTACCGTGACAAATGAGTGACCTCTGGGGTTCAATGATAAAGCCACAGGTTTAGGAACATAAAGGAACCACTTCACTCCTATTTCTTGAGGCTTTTCTCACGCCGCCTTGGTGCAGACAGCAAGCCTTTGGAGGGGGTAGTTAATGAGGAAGGGCTACATGATTTTCTAGGGTGGTGAGGATTTTCCCTTCATCTCCCAATTGCTGATTTTTACTGAGTCTTCTCAGATTGAAGCCTTGAGTGTTCCTACATTCCATCTCACTCCTCTCCTGATGCGGTTACTGCCAGCGTCTCCTGTGAACTATCTCAGCGAAACTTTGGGCCTCATCTCTTGTTCCATCTTCCAGTTGCTACGGCCACCGAAGATAAAGCCATGGACAACACTGATTCTCTCTGTCTGAACTCAGTTGTCATAGGGTCTTAGGCATCCTCCCAAGTGGCGCCGCCCAAAAGCAACTTATCTTTCAGAATTCAAAAAGGAAGGAAAAAAAAAAGTTCAAAGACGCTTCTCTGCCTTTTTTGCTATTCAAGCAAACACAGCTTTCTTCTCACGTGTCGTCAGTGCACACCGGTCCCTCTAACTCGGTAATGATGGGCTGCAAAGCAAGCATTATCCTGACAAGCTCGCGAGGTTCCCGTATTTCTGTGAGAGGAAGCCAGGCAGCAGGGAAGGCAAGCATAGAAATGTGCGCATGATGGATGGATAACAGAGGAGAAGGGCAAAGCCTGAAGACCCAGAGACCTGGCACGCTCTCTCCTATCTTTCCCCAAATCAGCTGCATCTGTCTGACAGGGAGGCAGAGAACTGAGGCAATTACACAATAACTCCAGGGGAAATGCAGTGTTGTTTTTCACGGGTTGCGAAATGAAGTTTGACAAAATGAGTTATTTCGATGAGCGTTTTTGATGCACTTAACCTCACTTTGTTCGGCCAGCTCCATGCACAGAAGGAGGGGCGATGCTCTCACCACTGTGGACTTTCCTGGCTTTCTAATTGCATCTCTCCTTTGGAAGCTGTCTCAGAAGGAACCGGTGATGTAATGAATCCGTGAAATGGAGACTCAGACGTGGAGCAAGAGTGACTAGGTGAGAGGAGAGAGCAAAGGACACGGAAAGCCCTTTGGAGATGAAGAACAGTTTTTCTACCTTTGCACAGGGCAGCACAGCTAACATGTATTTCTTGATTAGACCAGAGTGCAAGAGACAGGCGAGAAATACCACTGTTATTCCAGTACTCAATTTTGTGCATTTTGAGATGAAAAAATATTGTTGTTTGTTAGTGTGTATACAAGCACATGCATGATAGATGACTGTGTTGGCATGTATGCTGTAGCACATGTGTGGAGAATCAGTTCTCTCCTTCCACCTTTTCTTGGGTCTATAGGTTATTGGGCTTTTGTGGCAAATGCCTTTACCTACTGGGCCATGCTGCTGGCCCAGGGGTTATTATTTTTTTAATTAATTACATTTTAGAGCAGTTTTTGGTTCATAGAAAAATGGAATAGGAAGTACAGAATCCCCACATATCAATGTCCCCACTCCCAGTATCCACTGAAACACTTTTGCATTTGAACACTTGTGCCTAGCACTCACTGTTGGGGGAAATTGTGGAACCTTTGGGAAGTGGGGGCCAGCTGGAGGAAATGAATTACCCAGAGGGGACACAGGCCCTGTAGGTCTTAGCCAGACCCTAGTTTGGGCCTGTGCTTTCTACGTCTTTGCTAACTATGATGTGAGCAAGCAGCCCCATGCTCCCATTGCCGTGGACAGGAGCTCACCCTGCTGGCAGGCTTTCTCTGTCGTGATGAACTGTACACCCCGAACCAAAAATAGATCCCTTTTCCCTTAAGTTGTTCTGCCACAGAACACCTGCCGCCGCCAACGTCCCTAACAGAACACAGGGGCTAGCCAACCAACACCGACATGTCTCAATGCTACTCAAAGCCAGAGCTGACCCTAGAGTTTTACTCTTGGTGTTATCATTCTTCTGCTTTTTTGGGGGGGTTTGAGAGAGGATTTCTCTTTCCAGGAGCCTTCCTGGAACTCGCTTTGTAGACCAGGTTGGCCTTGAACTTGCAGAGATCTTCTTGTTTCTGCCTCCCGAGTGCTGGGATTAAAGGTGTGTGCCACTACTGCCTGGCTGGTTCTATGGGCTTGGCATAGACTATTTTGCCATGCTATTGCCATGATATTGTCATACTGAATTAGTTCCACTCCCCTAAAAGCTTCTGTGCTCTATCTATATATCCTTCCCTTTTGACAAGCAGCTCACCGGAAATCACGGCTTTATTAACAAGGATTTTCACTTCTTTCCTTCCCCTCCTCCTCTTCCCCCTGCCTCTATCCCCTGTATTAAGGGATGAACCTAGGGCCTCACTCATGCTGGGCAATCCTCATTCTTCTCTTTCTGAAGTATATCTAGTTCTGTGGAAAGGCAGCCTGGGGGTTGGTAAGGAAGCCTTGGGTTCTCTGTGTGCCAAGCATATGCTGATGAGCACAGGAAGAAAGAAGGCGAACAGCCAGGTTGTTGACATTAGAGAGGGAGCCTTTGGGAGGGGTCAGGTCATGAGGATGGGGACTCTCATAAGTGGCATTAGTGCCCTCATAGAAGAGACCACTGAGAGTGAGATCTTCTGTCACTTGAAGATGTAGCAAGAAGCCAATGAGAAGAGGGTCCCCACCAGAACCCAATCATCCTGGCTGATCAGATTCCATAACTGTAGGAAGTGAATGCCTATTGTTTATAAGTCACCTTATTTATGGTGTTTTGTTACAAGCAGTCTCAGTTGGAGTAAGATGCTAGGTATGTAGAGACCATGTGTGTTTTAGTGAGAAGGGACCTGGCCTGTTCGTCTGCCTTACCAGACCCCAGGCTAGAAGTACTTAAGATCCTGGGAGAGTTTCTTAATACCTGAGTTGCAGCCTGCTCATCTACAAAGTTGGACAAAGTCTTTGTTATTGTAGGAATACAGGAAACATTGAAATAGGATAGCATACAATATTTTCTCTTTACCTGGTCATCCGGAAGGGAAAAACTGGGGTGTGAACACCTTTAAGGTAAAATACAGGTAGATTCAAAGTAAACTAGTGGATTGAGGTGCATTCTGGAAAGTGAGGCTCTTAGCACAGCTGGGCACAGCAGGGACCAAAGGCTGAGCTCCCATCACAGACGGAACACTCTTCCACTTCGGCAAAGAGAAGTTACCACATTCATGCTAGCAATGCCGACTGCCAATAACAGTCGTCCTTTAGGCAGCATCTACCCAACTCTCAATATTTCTTAGTGAAATTCTGTAAAGCTATGCACTTCTTCAGAATGAAAAGCCAGTTGACTAAAGCTGCCAGTGCACATGGGGCTGGCAGAAGCCCTCAGCTGGGAGCGCTGTGCACACTCTGTGACTCTGTCTCAGCAATCTGCACAGGCCCCCTACGATTTATGTCTCCCCTAGGCTCTTCTAGGAGTCTTGTACCTTGCACAGGTGATTCCTGAGAGTTAACTGTGCCTTGTTATTTCAGATTCAGGAAGAAGATGACTACCAGCTGACATTTTGCTGTTCCTCTCTCGGACTCCCCTTTACAAAGCTATCCTGCCAGCAGCTCAGGGACACCTTTGCCTCCACCTTCCGACTCTCATGTAATAACATTTAATTGTCTGCCTTCCAAAGACTCAACTCCTTAACATCCAACATTTGCTGTACAGACGGGTGCTTATATTGGAGTCAGCCATGGCAGCCCAGTTGCATTGTGTTGGCTTCCTCTTACTCTCCATCCGGATGTGTTTAAAGAAAACCTGGCTGGATTTTCTTGCACATGTGGGAAGGCATAGGGCTGAGTTTGTGAAGAGCACAGACATTTCTCTGCCACCGAGTGGCTGTTCTGGGAAGGCATGCTGCTAATATCCGGGCCTCAGATGCACACCTGTTTGCTATGCCATACTTTGCCTCCTCTCTGCTTTTTTGACATACGGAGAAGGGAAAATAAAGCCACATGGAAGAATTCTTGGTGCTCCCTGTCTTCGCATCTTATCCCACTGAAGTTTCCAGATGGGATGAAGAAGGGAGAGGAACCAGGTCCTAATGAGCATGTGGATTCCAAGGTATATCTCAACCCAAGTTCAATGCAAGTGTCAGTACAATTTAAGATAAAAGAATCCTCTCATGTAATTCATTTTATCCAGGGAATTGGATTTCCCCCCAAATTAATCCTTTACTAGCAACGAAAGGGCTGAAAGCACAGGCGCCGAGCTCTTAACTCACTTCCATCTGGCATGGCCATGTGAACACTTCGGTTGGCTTGCTTTTTTAATGAAGTGATTTTTAATGAAGCAAGCTGTGAATTTAATAGATACCTTAAAACAGCTTCTTTGTAACTAAGCGTTAAGTAACGAAACAACTGCCAAATTAGCCACCCAAACCAAGAGGAAATCATAAGGCCAATCAACTGTAGGATCCAGGGTTGCTGTGGCCTCTGGTTGTCAGATCTGCCATCTGAATGGCTGGCAGAGTCAGGACAGTGCCACAAGGCCACATGGAGGCAGGCAGCCTGATGGAAGGCCTGTTATATGACCTTGCCAAAGGTCAAGGGGACGTGTGGCTAGCAACAGTTATAACAAGGGCAAGGCATAACAGCTACTGCCATTCTCGCTATTGTTCATGCGAGGATACTCTTCTAGAGGTCCATTTACCTTGTGGTTATAGCCTGACTGGGGACAAGAGGGAGGAAATCACTAGGTTCATCTAGAAGCGCTTCAAAGCAGATAGCGGTAGTAAGATCTTAAAGGTAGAAGAAACCACCCAATCTCAGTAAATAGGAGGCAGGCAATGCAAGCCAGTGGAAGGGCTGAGTGGTATAAGCAACAGGCAAGCAGGGGAACTGGAGAGTGCGGGTCCCACCTGAAGATATTCAAACGCTTTAGTGAAAACCAAAGTTATCAGTGTAATAAAAGAGTATCACATGGTCTGACTGTAGGTTACAAGCCTCACTCCCTGGGCTGCACTCACAGACTGCGAGGGACAGCCAAGTTTGCGGGTGCTCCAAAAGCAACAAAATTCACCTGGGAATTTCCTCAAATCCGTTTATATCCCCTATGGTGTTATTCCCCAATTACCCCATTGCCACAGGGCTGGCTAATGGATACATGAAAGCAAAACTCTCTCCTTTTCAATTGGATGAATATTAAAAATGAAAACAGGGGGCTGGAGAGATGGCTTAGTGGTTAAGAGCACTGGCTGCTCTTCCAGAGGTCCTGAGTTCGATTCCCAGCACCCACATGGTGACTCACAACCATCTGTATTGAGATCTGGAGCCCTCTTCTGGCGCGTGGGCATACATGGAAGGAATGTTGTATACATAATAAATAAATCTTTAAAAGAAATGAAAACAAAACACAGTAAGAGTACAACATTGTTTCTACCTGTAAGCCTGACATTTATGAATAAATGTATATATTCACATATAATGTAAAAAACTGATACGGTATTCTAGACATACACAAGTATTTAATATTTTTGCAAGATTTACTAATTTTTATTTTGTGTATAAGTATTTTGCCTTCATATATGTCTGTGTACTGTGTGTGTAGTGCCCACAGAGGTCAGAAGAAGGTGTTTGATAACTAGAAACTCGAGCTATAAACAGTTGTGATCTGCCACATGAGTGCCGAGAATTGAGCCTGGTGTCTTGGAAGAGGACCACTGTTGACTGCTGAGCCATCCCTCCAGCTCCAGAAGTAACTGAATATATTAAACAGCAAGTGGCAATTCATAAAGTGGCTTCTACATGTGAGGCTTTCTCTGCTGTATGTGTAGTTCTCTCTCTGTGTGTGTGTGTGTAGTTCTCTCTGCTGTGTGTGTAGTTCTGTGCTATGTTTGTAGTTCTCTCTCCACTGTATGTGTAGTTTTCTCTGCTGTGTGTGTAGTTCACTCTCTCTGTGTGTAATTTCTCTGTTTTGTGTGTAATTTCTCTGTTCTGTGTGTAGTTTCTCCCTGCTGGGTAGCTGAAGATTACACTGAATCCAGAGAACACTTTAAAAACCATATTCTGCCGGGCGGTGGTGGCGCACGCCTTTAATCCCAGCACTCAGGAGGCAGAGGCAGGCGGATCTCTGAGTTCGAGGCCAGCCTGGTCTACAAGAGCTAGTTCCAGGACAGGCTCCAAAGCTACAGAGAAACCCTGTCTCGAAAAGACTAAAAAAAAAAAAAAAAAGAAAAAAGAAAAAATAAAAAAAAAAATAAAAACCATATTCCTACAGTATCTTAAAAGAAATAAAGTCACAAATAAGAAAATTGATAAAGATATCCTTAACCCTATTTCCCTAGTTTTATATTCATTTACTGTAGGTTGCTGTTATGTTTGAAAACAGTCCTCAGTTTCAATTTAGCTAAATCTTTGACTCACAGGGAACAGCTTTTTAAACTGTTCATATAATTCTTACCAGTTTTCTAGGTCTGTGTAAAGGAAATAGGAACATGGAAACCTAACCACACCCTCTGTGAACAATCACATCTCTCTGGTTGACGAAGACCAGACTCACACAGTCTTTTTACCACACCCCCACCATTCCTTGCTGTTTCCTTTCCATCGCACATTGCTGAGCTGATCTCCAACTTCTGGGTAAACTTCTGATCTGAGTTTTCTGGGCAAAGGTGGCTATTATACACGCGTGTCCTAAGAAGTCTGTGGCAGATATTAGATCCTTAGGAAATGATGTTGCCAGCAGTCTATTTGCACATACACATTGATATGGGCTCCCCTGGCAAAGTGGTCAATCAGAATCACTTGTCATGGCAGTGTGCTGGATCCTAGGCTGTGTGTGTGTGTGTGTGTGTGTGTGTGTGTGAGAGAGAGAGAGAGAGAGAGAGAGAGAGAGAGAGAGAAAGAGAGAGAGAGAAAGAGAGAGAGAGAGAGAGAGAGAGAGAGAGATCAGCTTGCTGTATTTTACTCTTTGTTAAAAAAGAATAGTTTCAGAATTCACCTTATCAAGAGAACCAAGGAAAACTAAAGAGGAGCAGGAAGGAGACCATCAACCTCCCAGGCGAGCCATCCAGTGGGTCCTCTTACAGTTAGTGCGTATTTATTCACTACATTCTAGCAGGCCATTATTGTGGGGAGTAATTCATCTTATAAACTGCCTCTGGGCACATTTTCATTGTCAACAAACCCACAACAGCTTGCCGAGGGCCATGCTGGCTGTGAAGGTATGGGGTGCACATGTTAGAACTGCCCCCTTTTCTATGTCTCTATAAGTTTGAACATTTTCCTTTTTTTCAAACCATGTATGGTTGGACACAGACTCATGAGACTGCTTTTGCTGGACCACAGCAGGAATTCATCCACATCTGACTAAAGGAGATGACTGCTTTGCCACTCTCATGGGCTGAAACTAACTTGTTTTACCGGCCTGCTTTGCAGCAGGAAAATACGTAGGACATAACATTTGCAATGTGGGCAGGCAGGCAAGAAGGCGAGATTAAGCATGCTCACTGAAAGTGTGGTTTGTTCATTGGGTTGGGAACCCAGAGCCTCCTGCATGCTAAGTAAGTGCTCTCCCATTGAACATTATTTAATCCCAGAAGGTATTTTTTTTTTTAAAAAATAATACGGACATTTAGCTTTATAGAGACCAAAAGATGCCATGGAAAGCCCCTCATCTACCCTCTTCCACAGTGAAGCAGAGAAACTGAGCAGACACACAGATGGCCACACAGATGGTCAGTGGCTAAGAGGGAGGGGGTGCCCAGGCTGGAGGTTCTAATAAAAACCAGCTATGGGTTTGGCCATTATGAGCAGAAACTCGCCCTCTGAGGGGAAAACATTTCACATTACAGCCTGTGTATACACAACAGACCTGGGCTCTGGACCTCCAATGAATGAGTAATAGCCGGTGCAAAGTTCAGAAAAGGAGGTGAAAGAGGATGCCTCAGGGACGGGGAATAAAGGGCAGCGAAGGGCTGTGATGAATGCAGGACTGAAGGGGCTTCCCAAAAGTGCAAATCTGAGATGCTGAAGTCATTGCAGCTAGTGTTAGCATCTCGTTGCTGACAAATAAAATTTATAAATGACTTCTAAAACTGCTTCCTCCAGCAACAAGAGTTGCTATTGTCACATTGATTTTAAAATTAAATGCTACAGAATTTTCTTGCTTTAATGAGAAGGCAGATAGGAGTGGTAAACAAAGTAATGATTAAAGCAATTAAGAGAATAAAAATGAGAACTAATGCAACAATGCTCCTAATCCTTAACCCAAATAGGCAGCTTCGGCTGGCATACCAACAAGATGCATGCTCATCTCCAGATGGAATTATTGAGATGCACTGGCCTCCACGAATATGCTGCCCTTTGGTAAGACTGGGAAAAGTCAATCAGCAATGCCACTTGTTTAGAAGTCTGCCTGCACCTGGTTCTCATTTGTTCTCCAGCTGAGAAACCAAAGACCACCTTTTATTGCTTGTGGTTAAACAACAAGTTCACTTCTCCGTGGGATGATCAAACGGCCAGCCTCCCCCGTCCGCGAGGGTTTGCCTTTCACTTTCAACTTGTTCAATCATCGTTAACTCTGAAAACTGTCACAGTCCATCTGGGCGATGAAAATTTCACCACTGGTGCCCGCCTGGGCGAAGTTTTTGCAGGCGAGGCCCTAAATTTTGTAGAGTACCTCACACATTCTCAAGGTCATCTGCCTTGTGGCCTTGTTTAATGGTAGTTGGCGACCATCCTGACAGTCAGCCTGGGACCCGACACTGGCAACGTGGAAGAGCCTTCTGCATGTGGTATGCTCTCTGGGATGGGAGAGGATCATGGTGCGTTCTTAAGAAACTACAGTGTGAGCACACACCAGCAGCCCTCTCTCCTGGATTTTTGCCAGTCTGAAGACCTCCATAAGGAAGGCCATTGGGAAGGATCCATTTAAAAGCCTGATTTCCTCACCAGGGGGAAGCCAGCTCCCCTGGAGAGACTGCAATGGCAAATTGGGGAGATTCCAAAAGTTTCTGGAAAGGAGAAATAGACTTCTTTTCCCTTTTGGAAAATTGGGCTTGGGAAATCTTCGTGTTCTTTATTTATTATTTCATTGCCTCTGTCTCTGCAGAGGGACTCTGACATGTTAGGGTCCTGAGAACCTGGTACATGGCCAGATCCTGACAGGCAATCTCTGAATATGAGTTTCTGAAAGTGGCTGTCAAGTGGCAAAATGGCTACACAAAGAGGTCGCTTGGTGCAGCCTTCACAAAAGCAGAGTCTGCTGGGGCAAGTCAAATAACTGTTGTACCACTTGGGAGTTAAGTCACACACCAGACTAGCTCCAGTTATAACTCCTGATTAAAGTTTCAAGGTCAAACCCACAAGGACACATACACAGAGCTTCCAGTGTCTCAACATCAGCCTCTACTATACAGTCTCCAGGAAGGGCCTCTTGATTTCAGGCTCGAGTTCTGGTTGCAGTTTCCCTGGGATAACCTTGACACAGACATACGATTCTCAGTATATCTGTACTACAAGCACTCTGCCTCATAATGCATTAAAATATTTACTGTTGCCAATACTGGGACTTTAATTGACTAGCAGGATTTAGAGGTAGGAGAGAGGGCAGAAACACCCGAATAATCACTCTCCTCCTATGATTCTAAGACCAGCCCAGTCCCTAGGTCTCAAGGAAAATCCCGTGCATCTTAAAACAGAAAGGAAAACATGCTGCTACTTTGGTGAACTGACAGCATCACCTTTTACGAAAGGAAGTCCCAGCATAAGGCAATTCACTGAAAAGCATCAGAAAGACCTTTGCTCACTCAAATATTTTCACGTTTCCTGATTCTAAGTGTTCTATTCTCAGTGATTGTTTAATCTGTACAGTGGTTCCAAGAGGTGAGATGGCTTACCCTGGTGACAGAACTCAGGAAGTCTGGGTCTAATCCACTGTGCTACCCAGTTATCCTTTCTCAAGAAGACTTCTTGGGTATACAACCCTAATGCCCCTTTATGTGTTGACTCAAGTTGGGGAGATGGTGTGCAGAGAGGGGTTTGATATGTATATTCATATCAAAGGCGTTAACAAATGGAGATCCTGTCCCCTTTCTCCTTACACAGGATTCTTTCTTGTTTTCATGAAACCTTGTGTAACCTCCACACAAGGTTTAACTGCTGCTGGCTCCTGAGTGAGATGGTAAGCTGTCCCTCTTGGCTTCTGTCTGCCTCTCTGTCTCTGTCTCTCTCTATCAGAGCTATTGCTGTGCTCCGGTGAAGCTCTCAGGATTTGTGACTGGGCATAAAAGCAGACATCATTTGCTCATTACATCTAAGTTTTCAGGACGTGCTCCACTTACTGACCTCCACTAACGGCCTGGGTTTGCGCTCGACTGCAAACCTGAAGTGGCAGAGTTCACAGTAGCTGGTATTTGAGGATGACAGCCAATGCTCCAGGCAGCTCCGATGGATTGTCCCCAAGGTCCCAGTACATTCACATGGAGAGAGCAAATCCTCTTGACTGCTGCCCTCATGGCAGATCCTGCACATTGGCCGGTCATTGAAGGGGCTGAAAGAGAAGGAGGGGTACCTGCTGGTCACTGAGTGACAACCCACCGCCCTGTGGAGGGCCCTTGATCTGCATCATTTGGGCCCTCCCCAGTGGCAGCTGCTCAGAATACAAACTGCGTTAAGCTCCCCTCCTTACAGATATATGTGTGCCTGAATATGTTTCCTCTGGACACTGCAGACTCATGTTTTTTCATGTGTGATATCAGAAGCCATTGAGTCTTAATGACTTGACCTGTTAATTTGTTGAATAGACAAATGATGATATGTTCATTTCTATCATTCTTTTCCTTTATCTGTTGAAATACTTTTAGGTATAAACATTACCTTCAACATGGTTACCTTGTGATGTGGTTTGGACAGGAATGTTAGGGTTTATAATTGTTTTATAGGGCTTGTTTTGGAAAATTTGGTCCTCTTGCATCTTCAAAGTGATGAAAGACTTGGTATCTCTGTGAGTTGATAGCTTTAAATATACCTATATGTTTTAAAATTTTATGGTTTCTTTGCATGTGTATGCATGTGTATATTTACATGTGTGTGCGCACATGTATATATAGGCACACATTCCCATGTGTGTATGCTAGGGACCAGAAGTTAATGCTGGTGTCATCATGGATGTTGCTCTCCATCTATAAATTAAGGCAGGGTCTCTCTCTCTCTTGAACTCAGACCTAGCAAATAGAAAAACTAGTCTGTTTAGTCAGGCAGCTTGCTCTGGAGAGTTCCTTGTCTCTACCTCACAAGTGCTGGGATTAGAAGTGAGCAGTCACATGTGCTTGGCCTTGATGTGGATGCTGGGGATCCCAACTCTGGCCTGCATGTTTGTGTGGCAAGTGCATTATCCACTGAGCATCTCCCAGCTGGACCACACCTGTAATCCCAGCACTCGGGAGGCAGAGGCAGGCAGATCTCTGTGAGATCGAGGCCAGCCTGGTCTACAAAGCAAGTTCTAGGACAGCCAGAGCTGTTACACAGATAAACCTGTCTTGAAAAACCCAAAACCAAAAAAAAAAAAGCTTTTTAGATTTTATGATTTAATTTTACATGTGTGAGTGTTTTGCTGGCAGGTAGTATGTGCACCACATGCATGCCTGGTGCTCACAGAAGCAAGAAAGGGGCACTGGATCCATGGAACTGGAGTTATGGATGATTCTGAGCCACCATGCGGTTGCCAGGAATGGAATCTGGTCCTCTGCAAGAGCAGTGAGTGTTTTTTAACAGCTGAGTCATCTCTCCAGCCCCAAGAACAAATTCTTTTGAAATGACATCAATTGTAGTTTTTAGACAAAGAGCGTCATTTGAGTCAGATGGAGGTATACACAAGGCTACCTTTATTTCTCTTTTTAACGCTGCAGGAGAGTGAGAGCAAGAAGTAAACTGGCATCTGACTCTGAAGCAGCAGACTGAGCAGGGCACAGACGGGAGGTGTGGATGGCCCTCTGAGCTCGTGGAGATACTCGTTAGGATGCTGTAAGGGAGTGGTGGTGGTGGATGTGTCCTACTGAGCAGGGCACAGACAGGAGGTGAGGATGGCCCTCTGAGCTCGCGGAGACACTCCCTAGGATGCTGGAGACACTACACTGCCAGTGAGTGGTGGATGTGCCCTACTGAAGAGGCCTCTAGAGTTCTGCATTCAAGGGGAAAAGCCACTCCCTCCTATTTCTTGAAGAGGGCATGGCACTGTCGATGGTTCCCAGCTCTGCAATCTGGCTGCCTGGGCTCAAACCCAAGCTTGGGAGCTTACTTGTCAGACAGCTATGAACAAGTAACTTCTTCTCGCCATACTTTAGTCTCCCGATCTCTAAAATGGGCTCAAAAGTGAGAAAAGTTGGTCTAGAGCTGAGGCTTAGATCTGAAGGACCTAGATTGACTTAGGCTGCGGAAAATCAAGTAGCGTAGACCTCACCACGTAAGCCTAATGGAAATATCAAATTAAGATGACTTCAGTTTTCAATGAAGGGTCCATCTGCCTCCATGACTGGCATTTTAAAAGAATGTTGTCGTGGTGTGACAACCCAGGCTCTTTTCGCACTTTCTGCTTTCTTTCTCCCAAGTCCTCCAGAGAGGATGCTAACCTAGGTCCATGCCCCATTACTTTTTAATGCTATCTCTGACCCAAATGGAAACACTACTGATCGCCAAAGGCCTTTCTGGAAATGATCCTGAGAATGAGTGAGAGTTAGAGGCGGGCAGGATCACCCTTTCACTTGTCCAGGGGACCCCTCCACGCTCGGGGGAGAGGAAGGTAAGACGCTGACAGCTGGCTTTTGTCTCTTGGCCTCCTTTGTTTGTTTTTAATCTTATCAGGGAAAAACTGTAGTGCTTTGGTGTACATTGATGTGTGGCCCAGAAGTAGTTGAAAGAGAGACACACACACCATACACACACGCATGCACATATACACACACACCACATATACACAGACAGACAGACACAGCTCTCAGTTACACTGACAGACACAGTTTTCAAGTTACATCAACCAGCCTGCTCTTCTTGATCAAGCAAAGCGACTGGTGCCTGCTAGGACGGCTGGTGCACAGACTGCCATCCATCCTTGGTTCACAGGGGGCCAATGGCATTTGCCACCTCTTTATGTTCTGAGCACTAACCAATTGCTGGAAACTCTCCAAGAAGTGGGAAACATACGCTACATATTTTTCTTTCTGTCTTCTGTGACAGCCACACATATTTTAAAGATTGACTTTTGTTATTTTTAATAGTGTGCATGTGTGTGTATGCACATGAGCACACTGGCCTGGAAAGGCCAAAGGTATTAGCTGCCCCCCCCCCCGCCCGGGAATTATAGGAGGCTGTGAGCTGCCTGGTACAGGTGCTAGGAAACTAGAAGGTTTTTTTTTCTAGAAAAAAAAAGAAGAAGTCATATACATGGTACACTGGGAGTCGGTAGCCCCCAATCTACCACAGGCAACAGCAGCATAAGAGGAAACCTTAGGCACAAGGAAGTGGCCTGAATAAGGGGTCTCCAGGCTGTTTAGAGCCCCCATTCTTCTTCACACAGGGAAACCAGCTGTAACAGTAGGCCACAGGTTGGAGTGTGCGTAGAGAGGCAGGGATGGGGCTGTAGAGTGAAGGGGATGACAGGACAGACCCCTACGTGGAGAAAGGAGACTCACCCAGAGAACAGCCTGGATGGCATATTCACCGGGTAGTGGTAAGTGGCATACACACTGGGAACATTACTTCAAAAGTTGTATCCCCAAAGCCAGGCATGGTGGCACATGCCTCTAATCCCAGTATGCAAGAGGTGGAGGCAGGACCAGGCCTTCAAGGCCATCCTCAGCTACACAGTGAGTATGAGGCTAGCCTGGGCTACTGGAGACCTCATTTCAATTTCACAAATCCAATCACTTTGGCTCCGTCACCTGAAATCAGGTGACTTCTACCTTCTCTCCTAACAAAGGGCTAGCTTTGTTAGCTGCTGGGACAAGAAGACAAAACTGGCCACAGCAGTGTCAAAATAACAAATGTACAGCAAGCAGCCCCATATCTCGTGGCAGCTTTTCCCTGCCTGGCTCTCTACAGTGGCTTTCGAAGGAATGAGGCAACATGAACTTTAGCTTTATGATTCTGCTGCTGTGGAAACAGCAACAGAACTTGGGTAGTCTTTTTTTTTTTTTTTCTTTTTGCCCAGTACCTTTCTTCCTGGAGACAAAAACCTGAACACCAATTATCCTCCCTTTAACATTCTCCACTTGACAAACAGCTCTTTGGATCAATTGCAGATCCGTTTATTTTAACGGTCGCACTACCTCTGGGTGGCAAGAGTCCTCACTACGGTTGACAGCAACTGCCCGTCCTTGGCTGAGACTTGCATGACATACTGTGGCTGCCCATTCACCAGGCTGCCACAATCCTCCACAGTCTTCACCACAGGCGCGGCTGAGCTGGTGCAGTCTGGCAAGACTTCGGGCAGGTGACTGCAGCGGCTGGTTGTCATGGCAACAGACAGCAATTACTCTGCTAATGGCTTCCACATTCATAGAGGATTTCCATCTAAGAGAGATCAGAAAACAGTTTACTTGGCTGGATAGTTAATGGAAAATGGAGAATTATGGGCCACCAACATCAGCATGTCATTATTTAATATAAATACTAGGGTAGCTTAGACACGGCATTATTATCTTGTTACTATTTAACACAAGCGTACTTGCATACATTTGCACACACACACTCATACACACACAGGCCACGAGAGCTATGAACACCTGCTTATGAAAAAGACAACAAGCATGTGCACACATAGACACATTTAGGAGCCCTGCTTTCCATGAGGGGACAGAATGATGGCTCCGAAGCTCAGATCTGAAGAGAAGATAAGCGATTCTCCCACTCTGCACCAACGATGCAATAAGTCTTTGTTGATACTCACTAAAAGTTACTAGAATCATTATTAAAACTGCTCGCAACTAGTTTTTCTTGTAAGCAATTTATTCTCTATGCAGTTTCATTCAGAGATGCTAAGATTAAAAACAGGGAGGAATAAAAGGAAGAGAAAGCAAAGAATTTGGCAAAATTGCACATTCTGGGGCATCATTCAATCACTTCCCAAATCTGCCACATATACATCCTGTAATGCGACGATCTACCTCAAAAACCACAGATTAACTTCCTGGAAAAAGCTAACCCATCTGAGCCAGTTTCAAACAGTTGTTCAGGCAATGATTAGTCTGATGAACTGCTTTGTTTTCCAAATGGGTATTATAATAAATACATTAGTATTGGCTTTCATTTGTGTGCTACAGAACAGTCAAAGATGCGTGCGTGAGTCATGAGGAAACTTGCAGGATGCATTACACCCAAAGGTGATGTGGCACAGTGCCACCACTCACTGTGCCCTTTCTGTCACCTCATGCTCCACAGGGTTTGAGTCAGTACGTGGGATTGGTTGACAGACGGAGCTCTTGTCACGCAAGCAGTCAGGGGCATCAAAGCTCAAATCCAGGCAATGCAAACCTTGTCTTCCCCCCTCCAACTCAGAAAAAGATACTTGGGATCCCTCCAGGGGTGGTTTCTAGATATTTGTCTCTACTTATTATGTTTTACTTGATCCCTACAGGTCTGGAAGACAAGATCTTCCCCACTCTCAGAATCCTGTGCATCAGGGCAAGAACACGGTGTTTTCAGGTGTGCTTGAGTGGACAGCTTCCCTCCTGACAAGCTCAGGTCTCATTATTAGAGACAAATGGCCACGATCTATCCTTGCTACTGAGGTGCATGGCTGACTTCCTTTTGTCTTGTTACCAGAAGCCTCCCCGGATGCGTGTGTGCATGTGTGTGTCCTGTCTAGCAGCCCTCTGGAATCTATAATGAAGAAATGGCTTTGGATACCAATCCTTGGTCGGGGGGGGGTGACCCAGGAACACTGGCAGTGGCTGTGCATTTCATGTCATTTTACAGTACCGAATATCAAAAATCCAAAGAAGCAGATGGATGGTATAGAGTATACTTTTATTTTTCAAAAACAGGCTTTGTTGGGGTCTGAGGAGATAGCTCTCTGGATAAAGTGCTTGCTGTAGAAGAATGAAGATCAGAGGCCCGCAGAACCCACACGCAAGCCTGGCAGCTATGGTGGCTGCCTGTGATGCAGCACTCAGAAGAAAGAATCAGGGGATCACTGGAGAAAGCTGGCTAGTTAGGTTGACAGGAGTCAGTGAGCTCCAGGCTCAGAGAGAGACCCTGTCTCAATAAACAAAGTGGTGAGAGACTGAGGCATCAACTTTGGACCTGTGTGACACACACATCCCATACACACATGCATACATGTTAACATGCATACACATGTAAAACTAGGTTTTGTTGCTTTACTTTCTATGATATATATTGTATGTTCTAGAAACCATGGAGAAACTCGTTCATGATCCCACTACTCAGAAACACAGAATTCTTATGGGGCAGATACCTTTTTGTTTTTTGAGCAGAATTTGCAGTGTGGAGATTGCTTGTAGCTGAACCAGAGAGACTTTTTCCCTCCTTTTAAATGGAGTTACAGTAGCGTTCAGGCTAAAAAACAAAAGGATGCTAAAAGATGGTCCTCCTCTCAAACTGTGTATAGCCCCTCCTCTAGCCTACCCTGACAAAACCTCATTGACATGATTCTAAATTCTCATAGTGCCTCACAGCCACAAAGTGCAGCTTCCTGGCACAGCTCGCTTGCTTCACAAAGCAGCCATAGATGAAGAGCCAGGGGTGTGTTGGCAGGAAAAGCAGACACAGTGACCTTCTGCTGCATGGAATCATTATGTCTGGGTGCACTCCGAGAGTCTATTTTTGGCTTTTGCATAACTCCAGCCCAGAGAGTGGAGCTCTCTCTCCCTTTCTCTCTCTGCTTGATGAACTGGAAAGGGGGCAGGGAGTGGTGCACAGGGGCCAGTGGGAACTAGGGCTATCCCTAGTTAGGTTACCCACTTCAGGCACGGTCAGTCACTAGTAACACAGTAAGCTCTCCTCAAGCAAGCCTTGGCTCCTTCTCATGTACAATGAATATAGAACCACGCACCTCAGATCCTCTAAACTGTCACTGAGCTTAGGAGTCAGCTGAAGAGCTATTCCAATCTAGCACTCCTGGAAGAAAAAATCAGCATGCCTGCTCTATACCACTGAATACCTTTGAGAGCCAAGGACTGTTATGCTGGCAGAGAATCCCACTAGTCCCCAAAAGACTATTCTTTGGATTAAAACTGGGGTGGGAGGGATCACACAGAGCATGAATGTGCCTGATGAAGTGGAGATGGCTGAGCTGGTTCCAGCCCCGGATGAATAGATCCAATCACCTACTCATGCAGAGGAGGAGGGAAGAGAGCACGTGACACCCTGATCTTAGGGAGGAGGACGTTCAGGGGTGGAGATGAGGCATGGGTGGGCATGAGTGGGCCCGCAGGCTGTGTGTACCAATTGGCATGCATATGTTACACCTGGGGCAGTGACAAATGGCCTAGCGCATTCCCCTGTCTTGATTGGAGCCTCTTGGGAAAGCAGCAGGCTGTTGCCTTGGATGCTCAAAGGAGCCGAGCTGTGGGTCTGCAGCTAGCACTGGTCTCCCACTGACCTTTTTGCAAACCTCAACCACCATTTGACTGCTTTCTCAGCAGTGCCCGTTCAACTTCTCTATGGAAAGGAAAGTAGCTTCCAAGCCCACCTAAGAATGTTCTTCTTTTCCATTTCTGCAGTGCCTGGACCGTTGGGTGTGTGTAAGCTTGAAATCTCAAGCTCCACCGGTAGGAGGGGTCCTTTGTTGGCCGGGTTTAACACCTCATTCAATTTCATTCTCAGGTTGAGAATAAAGGATGATTTGGTACTGGACAAACTCAGCTGCACAGTGGGAAGAGTGGGCGTAGGTGGATAAGGGGAGACAGTGAAAAACGGATCAGGAGGCTAAATAAATGAAAGCCTGATTACAGAATTGTTAAAATAAAAAGGCTTGTCTGTTAAACTATGGCCCTGCAAAGGACAGAGTACAGGCTTTACAAAAGCAGGAGCCCCAACCAGGCTGCAGCTAATCATTGCCGGGTTTCTGGAACAGTGTGCCACTGGTAAGTGATTTCCATGGGAACGTGGCTGGCATCGTGAAGACGCAGACTCAGGACATGGGGGAAGGGAAGGGAAGCACTCAGAAAGTACATCCAGACTCACCTCTACAGTCTGGTGTCCCAGCCTCCAAAGAGCTCCATGAAGATCACAAAGTAAAACAACTTCCCCCCTCCCCTCCAATAAAAAATCCCACCTCTTTTCTTAGAGGCACAAAATTCACCGGGGTGTCCAATATGATATGATGTAACCTACAATGTGTTGGGAAGTATTCAGAGCTTTCTGGGACACACGTGGCCTGGGTAGCAGGCTGCACATATCTGAGGTGCCCTACTCATTTTGATAAATGATGAGGACATGACAGCCTTTTGGACTTCCCTGAGCTCTCCTTAATATCTGAACTTTGGGGTATTCATATTTCCTGAGCCACCTTAGCTAGTGGTTTGTGAGGCCTGAACACAATACTTGAGGTTGGGTAGCTTGTAAGGAAGCATATTAAGCTCATAGTCTGGAAGCTAAAACTCCAACACCATGGCACTAATGAAAATAAGGGCCTCCCTGACTGCATGGCATCATGACAGATAGCATCATGGTGGAGCTTTTCTAGGAAGAGAGGTGGTGCGGGAGAACTGTCTGTATTCTGTCAATCATGATTTAAATAAATGCTGATTGGCCATTAGCCAGGATGTATAGGTGGGACAACCAGACAGGAAGTAGAGGCGGAGCAAGGAGAATAGGAGAATGCTAGGAAGCAGGAAGCTCTCTTGGCAGACCTGCCTGGACCACCGAAGAAGCAGGATGTGACCTGCCCCGCTGAGAAAGGTACTGAGCCATGTGGCTAACATAGGTAAGAATAATAGGCTATATAAGCTATAAGAGCAAATAAGAAGCCTGAGCTAATGGGCCAATCAGTTTATAACCTAATATAGACCTCTCTGCATGATTTTCTTTGGGAATTGCCGGCTGCGGGAACTGGGCAGGACAGAAATCCCAACAAGCAGGCCTTCATGTTACAGAAAGGTCGCATGTGGAGACAGCAAACTTTAGATCTTCCACAGGGTAAGCACTTCTTAAACATAAAACAGAAATCCTTGTACTCAGAGTGGGGACGCGGCTCAGAGGGTAAAAGTGCTTGCTAAGCAGTCCTGATGGCCTGATCTCAGAACCACATAAAAACCTCGGTGCAGTAGTGCATCTATAGTCCCATCACTACTCTGGCAAGAAGGGAGACAGGAAGGAGACTTGGCCAGAAGCTCTGAAGCCAGCTAGCCTTGGTGTAGCATAGCAACAAACATAACAAGAGAGATCTCAAACAAGGTAGAAGGAGAAACCAACATCTGTGACATTATCCTCTGACCGCCACACACACACACACACACACACACACACACACACACACACACACACACACACAGCGCCATGGCGTGTATATGGAGACAACTTGTAGGAGTTGGTTCTCTCTTTCATCCATGAGAATCCTGGGGATTGAACTTGAATCATCAGGCTTGGTGACAGGCACCTTAATCCTCTATAATTTTGCTACTGTTATGAATTATAAATATCTGATATGCAGGATATCTGGTATGTGACCCACGTGAAAGGGTCATTTGACCCCCAAAGAGGATACTACCCACAGGTTGAGAACCGCTGCTCTAAGCCATCTCTCTAGCCCTAAGTTCCACTTCTTCAAAGTTCAACCACCCCACCATCATTGCAAGACCAAGAACCAAGCTCCTGATACATAACCTTTGGGGGTACAAATTATACCAGATAATAGCACAAGATAAGACCATGCTTTTAGAGTTGGGATCTGGAGAGATGGCTTAGTGGTTAAGAGCACTGGCTGCTTTTCTGAGGACCCAGATTCATTTCTCAGCGTCCACATGGTGGCTTAGAACTATGGATTACCCCTGTTCCAGGGGATTTGATGCCCTTTTCTGATGTCCTTAGGCACGAGGTACACATGTGGTCCATAGACATACGTGCAGGCAAAACACCAATGCACACAAAATAAAAATCTTCAAAGAGACAGAGTAAAAAGTTAAATGAAATTAATAAAGTTGGAACATGTTATAAACATATTTTATGTTTTGAACTATGCTAACCTTAATTCCTATTCTTTTTCTAGCCTGGGCTGTACCTGAATTCTGTCTCTTAAAATCCCCTTCCCTCATGGTGTTCAACATATTTTGTGCTATATTTTTGTGCTACACTTGAACTCTGACATGGTGCTGCTTCATGTGTTGGACAGGGGACCTTGTTCATGTTCACTGACTTCCTGTAGTGATGAAAATGTAATGATATCTGATCAACACTTCTGTGATATTGAAGATGCCTGGGTCTACTTGTTATAGCAGCCACTCACTTCTACCTCAACTAACCTAGCATGTAAGAATGAACTAGAAAACAAAACATAAGCCACTCCTGAGTTCCTTTCCAGGCCTGACTGTAGCAGAACTGGATTTTTAGTACCGGGTCTACTGGGGTCTCTGGGGCACAGGTTGAGAAGCTTGAGACATCAGTTCAACCGACGTCTCTGAGGTTCTAACTTACCCACAAGGTCTAAAGGTGGAATTGCAAGCCTAAGAGTGTGAGAGCTGCCTCGGTGGGCTGGGGCCAGGGTAGGGCCTCACAGTCAACCTTAATGCCTAAGTGCATAAGTTTAAAGAAGTCGTAACAAACTATGGCAATGATCCCTGAAAGTGCTGAGCAGTTACTAGTCAATGGGCATCAAGTCAAGCAAGATGAATGCACCCCAAAAATCTGCTCTGTGATCCTGTAATCACAATGGACAATAATGTACTGGATACTTCAAACTTGTTAGGGGACCAGATCCCATGTGAATGCTGCTAACAAAATTAAGTACAAAGTAAGAGAAGTAGGTGTCACAGGTACAAATTGTCCTGGAAGGGTCTCGGGTCACCTTCACAACCAGAGCTGGTCAGCAGGGCAATCTAAGAAGAAAATCCACTTATTCATTCTTTCAGCTGAGTAAATCTTTAAATGGTTCTTGAGGACGTGTTAACTAGTACTAGGAAGTTTCTGGTACTGTAGGGTGCAGCTATCGCAAATTGTGCATGGCATTTCCCAAGGACAAGTACAGGGAACCAAACAATCTGGAGGCCCAGACCTCTTCCAGGCTGCAGAGATCAGCACCTTTTCATTGCCATCTGTGTCCTTGATCCTTCAGGGAACCCTGATACCCTGACTTTCAGGGGAAGGAAAGACACTGCAGAGGTATGGAACAGCTGGACATCTTGTTTGCAGAGTTCCATGTCTCCAGCATTGGTCTAGAACTCAGAAGTCTGCCTTCAACTTCCCTTCATGCATCTGCTTTAGACAGGAGCTGTAAACCATCCCTAGCTTTCTTGAAGGGGTGATACCCAAGGAGCACAGCCTCCCCTAATGAGACCAATAAGTGGGCAATGCAGAGCAGCTGGTGGTTGAAATGAGAAAGCAGCAATACTGGTCCGTCTGCAAACTTCCCTTCTGAATGAGCTTGGCAGACTAAGCAGACCCCGAGAATAGAAATGCACTTTGATGGAACATTTCCTTGACTTCCCAGGCATGTTAAAAGCAGACAGTACACTGCATGGCTGATGAACTTAGAGTATCTTGAATGTTCAGAGCAAATAAGGGGAGGCAGAGAATCACACAGTGACCTTCCTTTCCAATGAAAATGGAGCAAATGACTAATCTCAAAACCATTAAGGCGTAAAAGCTGCATATTTCTTCTGAGAACAGCACACAAAGGCTCTCCAAGGAGGTTGCTGGGACGCGATTACCAGCAACACTGAAGTTTTCAAAAACACGCCAAGGAGGCCATTCACCATGCATGTGGAGCCACAAAGTAGCTGCTTCATTACTTAAATGGCCACGGCAGGGCTGTGCTTACAGACTCATGCTTCCAAATTATACATTTCTTTCTGGATGCTTCACCGACCTCATTATGTAGAACACAGAGTATGTCATTCCAAATGAAGTGACCATCCAAGTTTTAATAAACCTGTCCATCAGGCACTTGATGAGTCTGCAGGGGGAAATACTGGCTGACCCAGTAAGTGAAAAAATACAAAACAAAACAAAATAAAGCAAAACAAAGCATCCACCCTCTTCTGTTCCGTTCTTTTCCGACATGTGCCTGCTGTCACACAGACAGAGTGTAGTAAGCAAGGGAACTGCCTGTTTCTAAGCATGATGAAGGTTTAGATGGGGGGTAATGGTCTTCTTTTTGAGGCATGTGTAAATATCAGTGATGAGCTACAGGGAGGAAAAGGCTAGAGCCCAGCATAAGGGAAGCCAGCACGGTAGGAGTTCTGACAACACATTCCTAGTGCACTGTGTTAAAGTTAGATTCAGAGTTATTTATCAGTTCTCGTCCATGTAATTAATTCTGATTTGTAGCCACAAGAAGTATCAGCAGCATCAGACAAGCCTTATTTTTCTCATTAAAAATGACTATATTTTCTCTTCACTCAGGTAAAAACCTCCTCATTCTGCTGAAGGCAAATAAAGTACCAATTATCATATTTATACATATTTTCCCCTGAAGAAGTACTCATGAAATTAATTCAGATTTTGGAGGCTATCCATTTTTTCCATTTAATTTTAATTAGATAGATGAAAATGGCAATTAAAAAAATCCCAAAACAACTCTGTGTGTTCAAAGATCCAGCCACAGCTGAATTACACTTGTAAATAACAACTGGCTCCTACACACAGGGTCCCCACTGAGCTGAGGAGGAGGTGGGGCTCTACAGATGCGTTCTGAGGGCAGGTCATTAAGTTTAAAACCACCACATTAGAAAACAGTACGAGGGACAGGCGAAACACACAGAGATGCCTATGTGATGTCTCTTAGAAAGGAAATATTTGAGTATAGTACAATCTTCAAGCGACTCTGAGTGCCTCGTGCCAACCAAACACACTCCCTGTCCACGTGCGTTAGGAAAGGGAGGCAGAGGACCGTATGCTGGCAAGAAAAGAAACTCCCTAGATACAAGGAAGCTAAACACATTTTAAATGAGAAGTTCCTAATTTGTTGTTAGATTCATGCCTATGCTCCATCAGCATGCAGGCGAGTGCCTGGCATTGAGGAAGTCAGGCTGGGACTGGTCCTCAAGCGGTGCTTGCCTGCGCCTTCGTTACCCTCAAGCAACCCAGCATTAGCCGTGCAGATGTGCCGGCTCGAAAGTTGAGTCTCTACAGGCTTACTTTAAGTGAGGGTTCTTTGTGGGCTTCCCTGTCCCCTGGTGCGCTGAGGCCATGGAGAAGTCCCTGCCTTGCCTCTTCACATGTCCAAAATTCTGTGTTCCACCAGAAGCGGGTGGCTGAGGATCCATGAGGATCAAGCAAGACATTTGGCGGTCCTGCCTCCTGTACACAGAAGGGTAACTACAGGTACTCAGCTCGCCAAGGAGAACAAGGCAAGCGCAGAATGATGAAGACCTGTTTGGACTTTGCTTTTAGGCCCTGCCCTTAGCATTAGAGAGATGGGCTCCCCTACTATATGCTTCGTATTAAAAAGAGCCCTCAAAACACCAAGTTTCATATGTGGTCAATAGATGTGAATCTGACTAGGTCTCAAGCTGCTTGTGTGTATGTGTGTGTGTGTGTGTGTGTGTGTGTGTGTGTGCGCGCGCGCGCGCGAGCATGTGCACAAAACTGGAATTTGCTTTGACAGTTCTTATAAACATAAGTAAAAATCACAAAGTACCTCAGGGAACTGCTTTTCTTGGTCATAGACACTGTTCTATACATCTCCTCTTCTTATTCCAAAACTCACCAGTGCTCTTTTGAGGGGCAGGCAGGGTTTTGCTATGTATCACAGGCTGGCCTCAAACTCACGATCCTCCTGCCTTACCCTATCCGGTGTTGGGATTGTGGCCATGTGCCTCACATCGGTTGAACTCATAGACTCTTTTCTATCAGTTCCTTAAAATGGCTCCATTTTTTAAAAATAAGATAAAAGCAAGCACAGAGTAAAGTAACATCCAGCCAAAGGATGCAGTCACTGAGGTCACTTTATCACAGTCATTTCGGTTTGCATCCTGGGTGCTTGTGAACCATGAAATTGACCAATACAATCTCTTCCTTGATTCTGGAACTCATTTCATGCCCACCTCAACGCAAAGCGTTTGCAAATCTTTTCACAGCACCTCAGCATTCTTCTTTCTACATGAGCTTGTCAGCTTCTCTCCCCTGTGTGCATACCTTTGCTGGTGTCTGCCTAGCTCCCCTTTCATTCCATCCCTCCGCCCCGGAGTTTGTAGCAGCTCCCTGTACCTCTCATACTTAGCATCGTATTGCTGGCTCCACCTGGTCTTTTTCTGGGTCTGTATCCTCCCTGATCTTCCACAAAAGTCACTGTTGAAGCCTGGCAGAAGTGCTCTAGTGCATGTCAGTGTACACAGAGGGCTATCACCCACCAGAAGATCCCCTAAAGCCCTTCAGTTCCAAAGAAAAGGTCCTGAGTCAAACATCTTATCTGGCTCATTCTCTGTGGATTCAGCACTATCAAAATTAATGACTAAGTCTTAACTCAATTCAGCCTATTTTACAGAAAGAGAAATAACTTTATATTGACACAGAATTACATAATCATCCCAAACAAAACAACTAAATAATGTACAGAGGTCCACATTTTAAAATTTTATCCAGTTTTCCTTCAAAACAGACAGAAAAATCACATTATTAATGGCAACAGTGTGAGTATATTTTTCTACGTTCATAGCACTATTCATTTTCCTCTTTCTAAGTGCTTAATAAATACTGCAGGTCTTTACTGCCTTCTAGGGTGAGAATAACAGCCATGCCCCACAGAGCTCATTCATTTGCTTTATGGGATAAAAAAAAAATCTCTGGTGTGTCACAAATTAACACAATGTTCCTGAGGACAGTGTTTTATTCTTGGGTCTCCAATTTCACTAATAAATGTGAAAAACACATGAAATCAGATAAATCTCCAGGGACCAGCCACTGCAGATGCTAAGGAATAGAAAGTTATTCCAGCTAAGATCAGCACTAATACCCAAGACAGGTTCCCAAATTCTGCTCCAACTTCCTGGTGTAAAACAATGAAGTGCCTTGTAGTGATGGCACCAAAAATGAAGAATTTATTTAAGTGTATTTTTTAATAAAAATAGTTAAAAACAGTAAGAACATAGCATCTCCTAATCATTAGATAACCTTTATCAGGATCATAGATCCTAATTTGTCTTTAGGCAATGTGACCCCTGCTGTTGTCCCTCAGAAATATTTCAAGTTTTTAAGATTTTTATCATAAAAACAGCAAATAAATGGAGCATTGTAGCAAACTCATAGATACCACATTGTCTCAATGTAAAAAGTAACCATAACTTTGCAGTTCTCACTTTGCCTTTCCTCTCCTCTTCTCCCTCTCTCCTTTTCTCTTCCCACTTCTTTCCCTCCCTCCCTTCTTCTCTATTAAGACATCACAGCAAATCTCCAGCTGTCCTGTCATTTACCTCTACATCCTTCAGTGTGCTTCTAAAAATATGAGCATTTCCTACTTCAGCCCAAAGTAATTACACCTAACAAACTTCATAATAAATTTGGTATTATGTAATATTTATATCATATTCAAATTTCTCCAACTGTCTTAAAAATCCCTTTATAACAGGCTTTTAAAAACTATTCAAACAAGTTGTACAAATCACATTTTATGTGTGTGTGTGTGTCTGTGTAGTGATATTTCATTTGTATTTTAATAAAGCTTACCTGAAGATCAGAGAGTAAAACAGCCCCACTGGTCAGACGTACAAACCAGGTAGTGGTGACATACACCTTTAATTCTAGTAACCACACTAGTTTGCCATAGAAACCGGGTGGTAGTGGTGCACGCCTTTAATCCCAGCCCTTGAGAGGAATATAAGACGGGAGGAGACAGCTCTCAGACACAGTCTCATTCTGAGATTCCTGGAGGCAGGATCCCCATTTCGGACTGAGGTAGAGGTAAGAGCCAGTGGCTGGCTGTTTTGCTTTTCTGACTTTCAGGTTGAACTCCAATTTCTGTCTCTGGGTTTTTTATTGATTGTGCTACAGTGTGTGTGTGTGTGTGTGTCTCTGTGTGTGTGTGTCTGTGTGTGTGTATTTGCCAAGGCAAGCATGTGGAGGTCAGAGGATAATCTGCAAAAGACAACTCTCTCCTCTCACTATGTGGGTCCTGACAATTGAACTCAGACTGTTAAGCTTGGTGGCAAAGGCCTTCCCCTGAGTCATCTCATGGGCCCCCTCTTCCCTTTGCTGAAAATTTATATATGTCCTCTCTAAAGCCCTATCTCAAATTACACTTGATTTCTGCTTTGCCTTGTGGTACCTTTGACTTATTCTAGTCCCTGTATTTTCTGGAAACACATGGCTCAGCTTACTTTCAGGTTCAGCTCCGAGCTGACAAGAGCTTTTACTGGGTCCAACAAAGTTCCCAGTTTGGGCATTTTTTTTTAAAAGATCTAATGATCGTATCTATTAGTGACGTGTACCTAAATTATTTCAATTGTGGACTATAGAAATCCTTTTTTCCTCCAGTTATATGTCCCCTTTCCTCTTAGTAGCTGGAATTCTTTTGCAACAAAGAACTTTTCTTCACCAACCAATGTGACATAATTATCCTGAATTGCAATTTATACACAGAGGGCAGGATTCTTGTTCAGTTCTTTCCTACGACTATCAATCTTCAAAGTGAAGGACTAGTGTCTTCCTTTAGGAATTGGTGACATCCTGTAGCAACTGAGTCATTTTGTTTTGTTAATATTATTATTATTGGTTTTTCAAGACAGGGTTTCTCTGTAGCTTTGGAGCCTGTCCTGGAACTAGCTCTTGTAGACCAGACTGGCCTCGAACTCACTGAGATCCACCTGCCTCTGCCTCCTGAGTGCTGGGGTTAAAGGCGTGTGCCACCGCCGCCCGGCTGTTTATATTATTCTTGAAGGGCTCATTCGTCTCCAGTGACATAAAGAATTGGATCATTACATAATGACAAGCTCTTCTTTTTGAATGAAGAGAATTAGAGGCTTGTTGAGCAAGTCTGATAACCTTGATCCCATGTAATAGCCAGTGTGTTCAAATTCCCAGCACTCCTACTGCAAGAAGGAAGGCGGCGACAGGAGAATCCCCCAGAAACTCTTAGGCCAGCTACTGTGGAGCATGTAACACAGCTCAAATAAGAGTGCCCCAAACAAGGTGGCAGATGACTGACACTCAGGGTTGTCTTCTGACCTCCATTTGAATGTTAAGGCATGTGCATGCCTTCATACATGAACACACACATGTGTGAACAAATGAACATTTAAATGAAGAGAACCAGACATGTGGCTTCATGGATGTAAAATAAACTAGGAGTCTGGTTTCCCCATATCCTAGCACTCCAGGTTGGAGGGCTAGATATGGATCACTTCTGCTTTGGCATCCAAGATTATTTTCTTTGTGGTTGGTGTTGTCTTCTCTCAGGCCCCATACTTTTTGCACACATAGGCCTTCTGAATTGACTTATTCTACAGGAGTAATGAGACCAACTCTAAAATGGCTTTTCTTTTGCTTGTTGATCTGCATATCATTGGTGCCTCTTGCTCTCAAAGGCCTGTAATCTCAGATCATTTATTATATACACCAAGAGACACTCTAAGCCCATGGATAGCATTGGCAGAGGGATTAGTGGAGGCCACTTTGCTTGAGTGTTTAGACTGTGATCCTGCCCACTGAAGCTTGCAGGTGGCCATACCCTGACCAGGGCCATGCTGGTTAACACATTAACATGCTGGGCAAGCTTCCACTAGGGGAAAAACCTGCACACATATGAGAAACATTTTCCTTTTCTTCTAATAAGGCCAAAAATGCTTAGACACTTCATAGATATCCCCCCACAGAGGCATCCACAAGTCTTTTGAAACCACAGTTGACAAGTGTCTCTAAGGCAGGAATCCAGGGTCTTTCTTTTCTGTTCTCTTAGAGTAGGCATTTTTTTTTCTTTTTCTTTTTTTGCCTATTATCTCCTTGTTTTAGTGACAGGCATTTGTCAGTTAGGCATTAAGACAGAGTGATAATGGGAAGATAATATGCTGGCTCTGTCCACACAGTTCAAGAAGCACTTATGAAAAACGTGTATTTTGGGAAACCTAGACACTCAAGTGCCCATCTGCATTTCCAGTTAGTTTGAACTGAATGTAGACTCGCAAAGCAGTGACAGCAGGAATAAGAGGGCTGGGATCAGAGGCACTTCCTGCATAGCCCTGGAGACACGATTGCGAGCTCTGCGGCTCTACAGAGAGGGGCACACCAGCAAATATATTCCAAGTAGGCAGGGAAGGATGGAGGTGTGTTTTCTAACTTTAGTAGACTTACTAAGAGCAGCTGAACCAAGATGAGGCAAGATGTGTCTTGCAAGTGAAGGCTCTGCACACCTTATGAAAAGACCGATGCATTCAGAAGTGAAAGAGAAATGTGAACTTCAAACACTGACAAAAGCAGTCTGCTGCTGCCATCAAGTAGTCTGGTGAATGGCTCTGATTAGAGAGTGATGCTGTATGAACTTCAATATTTGCATCTACCAGTCCTGACTTTTTTTTTTTTTTCCAAGCACTGTAGTTAGACAGTCCTGACTTCTTTACGAATGTAAACCAAAGCATATCATACATAGGGATCTTCGGTAAGACTATGCTTATGTTACTATTAACCATAAACTGCTGTGAGAGCTCCTTCCACTCCTACAGCCAACAGCCTTTAATATACCAGCCCACTTGGGCGTGGGCTCTTTGGCTTGAAAAAGCAGCGGTAGTCGTGAGCTCCCTCTCTTGCTTCGGACTCCGCTTCCGGCTACCAAACTCTTTTCTTGGTCTTGCAGAGGGCTGTCGTCTAGGATGGTGATCTATAAGCTTTTTCTTTAAATAAATAACCCTTTTATTAATCATAATTCCAAACTGGTGTGGGATTGTTTTGTGACTTACTCCATTAATAAACTCTAAAGCATCACAGATTTAATCACAGATTTCAGGGACTAACTAAAGTATAGTCCAGAATTCCAATATGGGCACAAGTGGTACAGGAACCTTTCTCCCTTTGCTTATGTCTCAGGGAATAAACATGAGGCTCTGGGAGGAGCCAGATGGGCCACAACAGTGCCTGACGCTTTCTCTTTGTCCTCCCTAAGCTTGCAAAAGAACTGCGTACCATGGTGACTTCAGAATGAGGTCACTACTCTGAAGCACTGGGTACAGGTACAAAGGAATGTGTCGTCATATTCTTTCTGAGAAGGATGTAGCTGCAGTTTTCTGACAGCAAAGGAAAAAGCCAAACTGAATTCATCCCTGTACTCTGATCCGTTGACCCTAGTATTTCCATAAGTCAGGCACATCCCTCCCCCTGTTTATGTAGCGCGTACAGGCCTACTAACATGTTTACCAGGTATACAAGGGAGGAATGTATGGTTTCAAGAAACCAAATAGGGGTCTTGGCTACGCCTGGATCTGGGCCATAAGAATATGGATTCTCTAAGGAGACTGGACAACACTTTATCATGATTCTGTATTAAGTTCTATTTTCAAGGCCACAGAAGATTTGTGACCAAAGGTAACCTGTGGCAGTGCATAAGTATGCAAGCAGTCCTTGCTCGGTTGAGTCTTCCAGCTCTGTCTGTTCATAAACTGGACTTATTCTTTAAATTTACAAACGATGATCACTGTGGCAAATCCAATAACAGAATTTTCTGCTGTAAACATGGCATTCTCCTCAGCATCATTTTCCAGCCCTTAAGTGGTTCTGATGTACATGGAACTAAAAGCCTGGAGAATTAAAAATTACACAAATAATGAAAATGAGTTCCTAGGTGAATTGCCCATTACTGTGGAGGCTTTGGAATATTTTCATTAAAAAGAGTAAAAAGGCCATCTAAAGACGTTTGTGTCTCTGCGGATGATTGTGAAGTCATCTTCTTTATTTTTTTCTAGCTCCCATAAGCCTCTTTTATTAGTTGTGAGGAAAAAAGCTCCAATCTGCTTCAGTAAACTGCATTATTTTTTAAACTACAGAAGCATTCGTGGTTTCCTTACACGAGCAATCTTTTTTAATGGCAATGCAGTGATTGGGAAGAGGGCACCAATAGGCAGATTTCACGGGACTTCTCTCCATCTGACAGGCCTTTCTACCTTCTTTTCTTGCTATATTAGGACCCATTGCTTCTTTACAAGTTCCTGACATACAATGGGCACCTAAAGGTATTTGCTGACTCAAAAATGAACAGATGAATTCACTATTTAATAACAGGTTTTGTTGTCATATAGTCATATGGGTGACACAGTCTTCCTACTTAGGATTATGACTTTCTGGACAACTTTAAGGCATTCTTGTATCCCTTCTGCTATTTGAGGGTTGTTTATTATATTTCTCTCTTGAACTTTAAATGGCTTTTGTATTCATTTGCATATTGTAAATCAGTTATTCTTATTTGCTCAATGAAGAAAATGAGTAGGCAGGCCATGAATTTAAACTCAACATAGTAATGGGTGGCATATTTAAAATAAAACTTTTTAACCTCACTTACACAGTCTCCTTAAGTTGTCATGAAGATAAATTGTTGAAAGAAAACTAAAAGAGTGCAGAGTTTGTGGCTCATGCCTGTAATAGCAGCACTCTGGAGCCTGAGGCAGGAAGATTGTGATTTGAGACCAACTGGAGCTACACAGTGAAATCCTGTCTCAAAACCCAAGCAATCAACCTACCAATCACTCACTGACCAACCAAAGAATAAAGGACAGACATGTAGATAAAGGACCAGAACACTCCGGAGGGAAGGGAATTTCCATTTCCCCACCATTCAGTATACTGTTATAGTACAGAAGAGGGGATTGCCATTTACTAAGATCATCTTGTCTTACACAAAACCCGGGTCCTTGGTTTGCTCTGTGAGACGCAGTGGGAGCGTAAGTGAGTGGTGCTGTTTCCTAGATCGGAACTCAAGGCTACATTCCCACTGGGGACAGAACGGCTGGGGAGAGTTGGAATGGTACCACAACTTCCATACTTGAAAATACTATTTGCGGTTGGGCTTTTATGAGCTCGTTTCAGTATCCAACCACCATATAACCCAGTCTCTTTTTGTTGTTTCATGAAGTGCCTGGCAGTGCAGGAAGAGCTGTATTTTGTTCCTGAATGATGGGCTGTGGACATGGCAAAATCACAAGAAAGAAGCAAGCAAAAGTTACTATTTCAAACAGTCACCTCTAACTGTAGGCTGGAAAAGACAGGCAGACAAAGGTGGCACAGGGCTGTGATGTATAGTTTTATGTGTCATCTTGACAGGGCCACAGCTGCTCAAATATTTGATTCAACATTATCCTGGGTATTTCTTTGAGGATGGGTTCTTTCTGGATGAGTTTAAGGTTTAAGCTGATAGATGGATCACCATCCTTAATGTGGAAATTTAGAGTCTGGAATACAACAAAACCACTGGAACTCCCCGAGGAAGATGGAACTCTTCCCCCCGCCTGCCTTCTGCATGAGCAGAAGCCATTACCTGCCTTTGAGCATAAACTCAAACACTGGCTCTTCTTGCATCTCCAGCCTGCTGGATTTCAGACTAAAATGACATCACTGGCTTCTTGGGGGTACCAGGGGTTCTTCTCTCACAGAGAAACAGTTTGGAGGTGTGCATCAATAGTCTCGAGACTTTTAGGACATAATGTTTTAGTCTTTTCTTTAAGACATTTATTTTAAAAACATTTTCAGAAATGCAGACAGAGTTGCACATAATCAGCAGCGCCTTTTTATACCCTGCAGTATCCCTTGCTTGTAGCATAATGTGACACAACTGTCCAACAGCAGGGTAAAGGTGAAACAGAGTACCTCCATATCATGGATTAGAAGTAAGACCTCTGACATTACTTTATAATAAATGTTTAACGGTACTAGGAAATAAAACATAAGACTGTGTAAGAAAAAGCAGGATATGAAGTATTTATACTTAGACTTTCAAGTCTAATTTATCAAAAAGAGAAAGATGGTTCTCCCCCAGCTGTAAGTGCTTCCTAGCTCACTTTTGTTGTTTATGCTTTTTACCTTCTTAAAATAAAATGCATGTTTATTATACTTTAAAATATGGGTGAACAAATAACCCCCTTTTTACAGGTCTTACAGGGGAAGCACATCAAACTACTTCCTAGAAAAACAATAACTACTGAAATCAAACCAGAGCAAGCCCAACTCAAACTTGAAAATTATATACCTCCATCAGGGATTTCCTTTATTCTAGAAGTAGTAAAGGACATTATAAACCTCTGGGGAAGAAATCCAGTAAGCACTCTCCATGGTTGCTTGCTCCAGGAAATGCCTGAGTTAGTGAGTGGAGAGATGCTGCATTGGACTCCACAGGCCCCTGGCTCTTTGCAGCTGACTGGCTTTGGGACACCAGCATGTCATTTACTGTCCCTTAGCTGTGGGTCTTTCATCAAGGACATGCGAACATTGAATCAGCCTCTGAGCTACAGCAGGTTTGTCAGAATAAAATGAAGTGGTGAACATACAAACTCCCTCAAGTACAAGGCACTGTGGTCATGTCAGCAAATGGTTATCAGAGTTCACTCAGCACCATGTTGTTCACATTCGTGTCCTCCTGCGGTCTCCTCCTCCTTGGTGGCAGCCAAGATGCTGGTAGGTAGAAGGACAAAAAAGGATACTCTCTTTTTTTTTTCCTAGCACAAATACAATGTGCCTAAATTAGCATTTAGTTGACTTTTTTTCTTTTCAACCAGAAATATGCCAAATTAAATTAAAAATCCATATACTTAACTGAAGTCATATTCGCATGAGAGGAGACAAATCTATAAACAGCAGCTCGCTGCAATGATCTGCCAGGCTTTTATAAGGCCACATTTATCATTCCTCTGTGGAATTTATACATCCAAATTGCCTGGCCAGCAGATGTATATTTAAATACATGGCCTCATGTGAATTGGCGGGCCTCTGTTTCATAATGAGGAAACTAAAAGCAAAGGGATTTTATGATTTTCTCGGCACCCTAAAGTTAGCAGAAAAACCTGATTAATTCAATTTCTGACCTCAATTTCTATGAACAGCTACCATTATTATTATTTTCAGGTATGGATTAAATAACAGGAGCCTTAGTATTTTTGTCTTGGGGTGGGTAAGGGTGGAATGAAAAGGAAATAATGGGGAGAGAGGACCCCCTCCCCCAAGTGAGCACTGTAGGTGATAGCTCTAGTAATGACAAACATATTCCATACAAATTCTCCCAAGTTTCCCAATCACACTGAGTAGGGTGGCTGGCTTAAGAAAAGCACATGTTCTTTTGATAAGCCCTGAATTTCGAAACAGGAAGAATCTTGGTGTTTCACACTTGGGCAAGGCGGCATGAGAGGTTGTGGGATGTCCTGAATAAATCCTATAATGTGTCCTGCGGTGTCTGTTATCAACATGATGAGCACTCCTACAATCCCCAGCATTTTGGAGGACTGTAGAACACAATCCTGCTCTGCTGGTCTGGTTCTCCAGAAATCTATTTATTTAAACTAGCAGTTCACAAGCAGAGAGAAAAAACAAAAACACCCCACAAACACAAGGAACCTTCAAAGCAGACCCAGACCCCCCTCCTTAGTGTCCTCAAAGTTTCACACTGCAGATGAAGCCTCTTACATCTGTGAGTCATCACACATTTTTTTAAGACATCAAAACTCATTCATGTTTCATCTTCCTCAATGATTTACTCTCCCCCACCCCCAGCACTTTAGAACTGTAGGCAAGAAAGTTCTGGGAGCTGTCCTACTGAATTAAAGAAATTAGATTCTGGTTTAAGGGAAATAACTTCATATGTGCATTATGATGAAGGAAATGTAATATTTCCCCAGCTTCTCAGGGGCCCAAACAAATAATTTCCTTTACTTCTTCTGCATAGCAAAGGAAGGCAAGTGATCTCCTTTGGCTTTTGATATCTTGCACTTTGGAAACAGAGGAGGAAGCTGAAGGCTACTTGTTCCTGGGTAAAAGTGTACCAGAAACATGACAGACGACTATCCTTCTTCACCTTACAGAGGCTGCCAGAGGTTTCTTTCTCCCGACTTTGTGTAATAATTGCACACTTACAAGCTCCTATTACTACAGATTCACCAACAAAAGTAACCTAATGCTATGGGTAATTTCTACAGGTAATGATCAGCTTAAGCACTATGATTATTATTTATGACTCGGCAATGCCATCTCCTCGACATATCTTCTGTACGGTTGCCAGCAGCGTATCACCTACATAACCCCCACCTTTATGCCCTTTCATTGGAAAAGAAGGCTTCCTCACATGGCTGACAAAAGGCCTGGGGGTGGTCTGGATGAGAGCACACTACTTTAGCACTATACCCTTCATTCATGTTCTTCTCTATGAGCGCGCGCAGGGTAATCTCCCTCTGCACAGATTACTTTTGGAGCAAGGTGCGGAATGAATGAAGCAGAGCACAGTGGTGTCTTAGAAGGCATTTTTATCAGCACTTTTTGAAAGACTTGTATCTCTAACATCAGAGATTCTTCTGGACTACGAGTATGTGAGCCTCAAATCTGAGATGAGACTAGAAAGAAATCTAAATGTTACGGCTTCGTGTTATTCATCCATGGCGCATTCCATAAATCGCCGCAAACACTGAATTAGTAGACAGTGAACCATTGCTCCTAGGGAAACACGGGGTTAGGTTTCTGGCTACACCGTGTTCACCTGCAAACCAACATATAACATTGTTTTGTGAGGGATTAAGTGTTAGTTAGCATCCATTGGTGACTCATTAACGTTGAACCCATGGTCCAAACACTGTGGGTCACAGCTGAATGGGGCTCATCTGCCACACTTATTTTCTCCACAAGGCATTCGTCTTCTTGGGCTCTGGGGCACTCAACAGCACTTTAGCACAGTCCTTGGAGCCCACTTTAAAGAGTGAGATCACCAATCCAAAGCACAAAACTGAAAAATGGGGAAAAAAATGGACCCAAAAGGACACTTAAAAAAGTCTGTTAAAGCTAAGACAAGAAGGCACAGAATTTACCTTGCTTGACCTCAGCTGGACCATGTTCATAAGGGTGACTAGAACTTTTTGACACTCCATGTATGTCTGTGAAAGACTATGAAATTGCCTCGAGAATTGACTTGGGAGTTACAAATACATTCTAGTGAGTAAGAGAGTTTGCATATAGGAAAGCCTTGAATAACAAAGATTGAATGTGTAAATTCTCTTATTCAATAGCATATCCTGTATTCTTTGTCTATTTTCTTCCTAAAATTTTCTGATTCTCTATTTCTCTGACATCCTCAATTAACCTTTCATGCTAAGCAGAAATCTTTTTATTCTATGCGCCTATCACAATGGCAATGCAACTGTGTCTTACCCATTTATTCACAAGGGACTTAGGAGCTTGGGTTTTCAAAAGTGAAAGAATAATGTGGATGGTGGAAAAATCCAGAGTGACAAGTTCACAAAACTCTACTTTCCTGTTTCAGAAAGGAGGCAAAGCGTTGTGTTTGAGCTGTTCCAATAAATACAGAGTTTATTTTATAAGCTCTTAATACTTGGTAACTTTTTTTGCTTCATAATTTTACAGAATGACAAGGCATTACCAAGTATTATAGGAGAGGGGCTAAAGGAAACACCTGGGGAAACAAGGCCTCTGTCTCCTAAAGCACGATGCGTGCCAAGCTCAAGCCAGGAGCTTTCTGATACCAGGTAAGATTAGACGTTCAAGCCCATGTTTTAAAACATTGCCTTCCCTAAACCACTGTGGAAGGTTTTGACACCATCCACCCAACAAAGAAATAGAATAAATAAAAGCAAACTAACAAAAACAAGAGAGAAAATTCACACTTGTTTAGAAACAGCTTTCAGAATTGTGCTTAGGTTTTCAAAGCCAAAATGCATGTGGTGTGTGCTAATGGTGCCCTGAGGAGCAGAGTATGAATAAGGCTGGGCAGACTGGCGCTTCCTCTACTGTGGCACTGAAGTAAGATTCTGGCAGAGTGATTGTTTACATTTGGCCCAGATCACAGGAAATTGTATTCATTCATACAGTCATTTATTCACTGGTTCATAGGTGAGAGTACCACAGGACTGACTGGGGTCCCTTTGCTTTGCCTGAGTGGTCATCAGATCCTGAGCCTATTGCCAACCATTTCTATGAAGGATGGACACTAGCATCCTGTGGAAGAAGATTTGAAAGGATGACAGGTGCGGTCTGCAAGGGCATGCCCACAGTGAGGCTATCATAGCTTCTAGCAATGCAGTCTGTCTCACGGACCCCATAAAGTCAGACTCCAAAACTGCAGCATGCGCCATTATTCCCGGTTATACAACGGTGGCGCTTCTGTGCTTCTGAGACGCACGGTACAGTCTTCCTAGTGCTTCATACCTAAAATTAACTTCATAACCCCATTACAGTTCTCTTCAAGGCTGAACGGAAACCCTTGAGTATTTTCAGCTATTTAATCACATTGTGGTTTTAAAAAACAGTATCAACACTGTTCCCACCACTTCCCACATGGTTTAAGAAGCAATAAAAACCTTGAAAGCCTCGGTGTAATCACTCAGTGTAATCACTGAGGCTTTTACTAATGACATCTTAACTCTTGAGGGGACCTGTCTTAGTTATTCCAGCCAGGACTCCGCAGACCTTTAGGAAACACTTTCCGTCTTGCATACTGTATGATCTTTGTCACAGTGACTTTACGAAGCCGCAGTAGCACCGAAACAGCCACAGACATTAAACAACCGAGGACAGCTGCATTTCAATAGAATTTAATTTGGGATACTGAGATTTAAATTTCATATAAATTTCACATGTCAAAGTGTCAGTCTTTGCTTTAGTTTTGTAAAAAAAAATTTAGAAATATGAAAACTATTATCACAGTCTGAAAAAGCACATAGGGATTTATCAACCAAAGCAAAGAACAATGATACAACCATAAAATACAAAGAAATAACTATTTACACGACATGGTAAGATATTGGCTTAGGATGAGCTATTTCTATTATATGGTTAAAGTCTCTAAGGTTTTACTCGTGGCAGTATTTTGCAAGGGATATCTTAGGCCATTTAAAGTCATGAGAATAATCCACATGGTTATTGACTCTCATTCTGACTAGGCGACTGTCTTGTAATTTCATCAGAAGCACTTATTATATTCCCAAACTCAACGCTGCACAGCTTTTAATTCCTACCATATTAACAGTACCATATTATTGGCAAGCTTTCCTTTTCCTGGGATTTACATAAAGAAATGATGCTAAAATGTAGCAGTGTCTTGCAAAAAAACACTGGAAGAAGAGGAAGTATTGGTGGACATAAAAATAGCAGTGCTCCCTCTATGCTATGTGTAGTTCCAGACACCTGGCTTCTGTTATCCCAGTTAACCCTGTACCATCCCAAGACAGGAATTTTAAAAATTGCTATTACTGTATTAGTAGGAATCTATATAACAGAAGGGTTAAGCCCACTGCCCATGGTCACTTAGCTTAGTCTGAACTGAACCCAGGCATGAACCATGCTCTCAGTGACTCATAATGCCACCTCCCAATATGGAAAGAGGGTTCTAAGAACCAGTAAGCTCTGTCACTTGCTTGGCATTACTTTGCCAAACTCTTTTATAATACCCATTCACCATGCCGTCTCCCCCTGTCTCATTCTGTAGGGATGAGTGGCCCATTTTCTAAGAGCCAGTGTCAACCTGTAAGCCCCACCTGCCAAAGGATCAGGTAACTTCCTGGAATGCTGGGAGTTGTAGTTCTTAGGAAATAACAAACCCACATGGGAAATATGGTGGTCGTATGGTTTTGTCTATAAAAAGCCCCTACAACACATTTCTTATCACCACTTGCTGTGATTCCTGGGAGTGGTCCTGACCAGAGTCCATCCTGGTCAGTATTTACTTAAATCTTGCTTCAAATTTGGCTCAAAACTGTGAAAGTGTTTTTTTTTCTCTCGAAAATCTCAGGATTAACAATCTCCACTAGGAACAGGAGTGTTCATATGAAAGCCACACTGAGTAGTGAGAGTGCAGGGCTGGAACTCAGGAGACCTTGACTCCTGCTTAGACGTGAGCGGATGGCCCTGCTAAGATCACTTGAACTCTGGGGGATCCGATTTCTTCGCGGACAAAACAACAGCTGTTCTTATGGACGCGGTCAGATGGCTCCACCTGTGTGTAAGTATTCTATCACCTACGAGAACCCAGGAGCTTTGGTAGTTATTTTTATTACACACTCAGCTTTCACTCTTGCCTCTTCCACGCCTCTGTACTCACTGTAAACAAGTAATATGTTTGACTATCACAGTATTTTGCACAAGATTTTTCTTGGTCGGCCCTTCCTTCCCTGTTTCTCCTCTTTATTCACTGACTCCCCCTTGTTCTGACTCCAAGCCCTCATTCGAGCAGACACGGTAAGCTGGAGCCAGCTTTCCCTCTCGCCCCCACATCTTCCCAGCTCCAGTTCAGGGAAACCATGCCTTGAAATTGGCAATAGTGGGAGTATTTATACCACGGAAATGGCAAATTATACACCTTACCCTCCCTTTATCCTCCCAACTAGAAAAGTACTTGCTGTATACTTAGCAGCACACATCTAGATTTAGAAGCAAAATAACAGAATATTACAAGTGCTAGGAATGATAGCAGGGAGTGACTTGAACGTAGGTAGGGACTGACCAGAGCTATGAGGGCTGAGCAAGCAGAGGCAGTCAGAGGAGTCCTCAAGGAATGGGTCTTAAGCTGAGACGAAAACAATGGGAGCTAGCCAGACAAAGGAATCAGGAAAGAAAGTTCCAAGGCCCACCCCCATCCTTCCCGGCCTAGGAAGGAGTGCATTCAAAAAGACTCGGTTCTCAACAGGGCAGGGCACCATGCCCTCTTTCAAGGAAGAAGGGGGAGGGAGGAGGGGTGGGGGGGTAGTGGGAGGGGACCGGGAGAAGGGGAAGAAAGGAAAAAAAAATTTTATTTCTTTAATTATGTTCTTGAATGGAAAAAATAAAACAAAACAATGTATGGAAAAAAAAAAGAAAACAACAAAAAAAAAGAAAGTTCCAGATGGAGGTAAAGGTTAGAGTAACCGAATGCAGTTCCTTAAGACGTTGGTGCAAACTGTTGCGAGAAGAGAATGAGGCTAACAAGGGAAAGGACACAGCTTACCCTGAGGACTGTGGCTGTCTGTCAGTGGGCTTTCAGCAGCTCTATGAAGGTTATAAAGATGGACTCAGAGTCACGGAGGTGGCATTTAAATTCTGGGTCTCCTGAGTGATTTCAGAAGAATATTTGCCTCGGGTGACAGCTGAGCCTCACCTATAGGCCACCAAGGTGCAGGGTTAGCGTTCAGCACAAAGCTTGGCTTACAGGAGTTGCTCTGGAGGTATCCAAGTCCAGGCCAGCTGGCCAGCAAACACAGGCACTCATTCTGCAGGGTTCGGTCTGTAACTCTCTCCTACAAAGAACATCCCAAGTCCGTGTTTCTCATACTCTGGGTGCTGTTGATTCGTTTACTAAGCAGTAAAGCCAGTTTATTGAGTCTTGACTAGTACTTCAAAACATAAAATAGAACCACATACACACAGGCATATAGACACACAACACACAGACACACACATACACACAAATCAAACACCAATGTCGGATGTGTGGTTCAGTGGTAGAGAACTTGTGTAGCATGCATGAGTTCTGGGGTTCAATCCCTAGCAACAAAAAAAAAATCAGTCAAGTTGGAGGGGGCAGTCAGGACTCTTGACTGCCTTGTTTTTTATTAAAGTCACCCCCTGCTGAGAGTCAGTCTAGAAGACTAGAACTATCTAAGGCAAGATACTGCCCTGTGACTTGGCAGATGAACGGACCGAGTATATAAAATTGCTTTTAGTTTGGTGTATCCTAGAAAGATAATTCTATATGTGAACTGACTTTAGAATAATTTATTTTCAACATATGTCAAAACATATCCAGTTTGCCCTTTGGAGTCACAAACGCTGTTTGGCATTTCTTTTTCGTTTTCAATTTTAAAAATGGAAAACAGTGGTGGGGGCCTAACCAGTGCCCACCCCAGGATGATTTAGTTTCCTGAGCCTCCACAGGGCTCACTCCCCCGGCATATGCAATTGGCACCAGATTAGCTGTCGACATTTATTGACAAAGGAATTAATCTTCACCAATGATGTTTCTTAAAGCCCATTCTTTACAGGAAGCAGGCACCAACATCAGGACTCCTTTATTTCTTTTCCTTTTTCTCTCCTTTTCCTCCAGATTAAAGTGGCTGAAAAACAGTCCCTAAAACCCGTGATTTAACTGAGGAAGGTGCAGGAGAAAAAGAACATGGTGGCAGGGTGGGGTGGCTGATGAGCAGAGCATGGATGCTTTGGGGCGGTAAAACTATTCTGTGAGTATCACATGGTGGATACACATCATTACACATCGGCACAAGCCCATGTAATATGCTACACCAAAATGAACCCTGATGCGAACTCTGGACTTGGGGTGACTATGATATGTCATAATGGGCTCATGGACAGATGGGACACTCCAATGGGAGATGTAGCTAATAGGTGAGGCTGTGCATTTGGTCATGGGGAGACTTTTCAAGTATTTCTGTGAATGAAAAATTGATTTAGAAATAATGTTTTTAGGGGCTAGTGAGATGGCTCAATGAACAAAAGCACTTGCCCGAGTTCACTTCCCAGAACCCACATGGTGATGGAGGGGAGAACCAACTTCCCTGCGTTGTAGCCTGACTTTCACACTTGTGCTCTGGCATGTGCTTGCCCCTCCCCCCACACGAAATGCAGAAAATAAAATGAGATAATTTTAAAGTTAAAACCACTAACAAAAATAAAGGATATATATATATATATATTTATATTTTCACAGACGACCAGCTCCTCAACTTCAAACCATCTTTTCCCTGGAGCACAACATCATATACCCACTTCAGGCAGTCACTGAAACCACGTGTCTCATGAGATGCCTCTCACATGGGTTGGGAATGTGGCTGGGGATGGACAGTGTGAGAGTAGATCTCAGCATGCCAACCGTATACCTGGTTAGAAACATCCCATTGGTGACCTGCCCATGCCCAGTTCCTAAATTAAGTACCTTCTGCTAATATGTTTCTCACTCGGAAAAGAAGCCACACATACTTCCCAAACTAATAATACAGCACTGAGCTGGAAAATTCCTACTTCTATTGCCCAGACATCACTTGGAGCCCCTACAACCCTGAGTTCATGGACAACTGCCACGCTCCTTGGATGCCTTCAGTGGGGCCACTCATTTTTGTACTCAATCTGTTAAGTTTCTGCTGAGGATTCATCACGTGTACCAGGCTAGGGCTTATGCAGAAAAGCACAAAGGAATAAGAACGGAAACTTTACCTCTGATAATTTCCATACACCATGGGAAAACAGTGGAAACAATACACAGAACTAAACAGTGAATGAAGGAAGTGAAAGCTGACAGCCCGAGAGTTACCTTGTTACAGAAGTTCTATGTAATGATCTTTGGGCTAGCTCCTAGGGGAGCTAGGGGACTATTTCTTAAGTGCCAGGAGTTTTTCTCATGTCTGCAGTACAGGCCAGCACGGCGCAACTTAGTGATGGTTGTGTACAGATTCTGGTGTGCAAGGAGGTCAGAGTCCTCAGGAAAACACACCTGTAGGTGTGACCATCATAGTTTGGTGTTGATGTGATGTCAGAGAGAGAGGACTTAAATATCCAGCTTCCCTTCTGCATGACTGCTCAACTGTATAGCCATTCAGTGAGCTGTAAAAACTTTGGGTCTGGTTAATTTAGGTGTGTGATATTTTTATTTATTTGCAAGTTTTCTTATAATGAAGTTAATACCTCCATGGGCAGGGACAATCTGAGGAAGGTGTCCTGGTAAGAGTGACTTTTCTGAGCAGGCAGCATTTTATCCTCAGTCCTCAGCATTTTTGAGTATGTTATTGTCATCTTACAGCTAAGTTGGTGGGGGAACGGGAACCTGTGGGCATGTAGTGAGGAGGACTTTTTTCATCTTGAAATAAAATCTGTCATGTCAATCAACAAAGCATAAACATTCTTTCCAATAGAAGTTTAACTCTATTAAAAGGAAGTCTCAGTGAAAGAAATACCTTAAAGTACATTACTTAGGAGATAAACACAATGATAAATGCCTTCAAATCTAAATGCCAACGCCTACATGAACATATGTTAAAGGAAACAAGACACAGCTAATAAATAATGTGAAATCTCGAATTCATCCTAGAGGATTTAATTATCTTGTGAAACTGATTTGCCATTAACGATCACAACACACAAATCATTTAAACCAAGAAAAACACAAGGATATCGTAATAGTGCTTTTACAAGTCACATTTACAGTGGCTCTGATGGAACAGGAAGCATAGAATGCCTTTCAGAACGGAGTGGCAGATGGCATTCCATATTGTAAGAACTCTGTGAAGGTAGAGGTACATCAGGGAAAATCCAAACTCTTTTATCTTTGCATTCCTGGACCAGAAATCTAGAGCCCAAGTAGAAAAAAAACAAAACAAAACAAACAACAACAACAACAACAAGGAAAGACCCTGCTTTGCTTCCTTCTAGCAGCCCTTTATCTAAGACCCAGTAGCCAACAAAGAGGAGAGCTGAGTACGAGACCTATTAGGGACTGACAAGACACATGCAGCACACTGACTTTCTCTCACTTCCCTTATTATTGCTAAGGGAATCATAAGGTTCCCAGCTTCATCCAAGGGCAGCCATCCATAGGGAATTGGGATTAGGGAGGTAAAGAGGCTTAGAGAGAACAGTTAGGTTTGGGTTAGGTGGTCTAAGAAGGAAGGAAGTGGACTCTGCAAAACTTCCTGTAACCTAAGTGAGAAACAGCCACATCCAAGAAATAAGAGGTAGTTAGTAATGAAGATGTGTGAATTCTGTGTTCCTCCTGTCATGAAGGAGTCTTTAAGTGGTCAGACAAAATCTATATATTTAAAAACATATATATGTATGTACACAATGGAACACCACAGGAAGCATCCTGCCCTCCTTGTCTGCCCGCCTTTCCAGTTCACTTCTTCTACTCCCCCAACACCAACAAACTTTGTTTCCCCAGGATCTATGATGCATTGATCTTCCCTCCTTTTCATTAAGCCATCCATTAGGATCTCCCTCCATATCCAGTGTAAACAGTGGCCCATCACCAATCAACCTCTTGCATGCACATAGCTACTTTGTCTAGTCTCCTAGCACAGCAGTGATCAAGCTCTTTGCTGAAGCCATGCCTGCTTTTTTGCTGAGGAACATGCTGGAGAAAGCTGCCTATCTGGAATTATCATACTTTAGACTTATAATCAAGAGAACTATCAGGAAGCATTCCTCACTCCACTCAAACTTTCTCTGGCAATTTCACACTGACTTTTGTTCCACCAGTCTCAAATACCTTCTCACTCTTAGCTGACTTTGCCTCATATTTCATGGAGAAAACAGGAGAGATCTAGGACTTCTGTAGCCTTCTGTGATCCCACTTCTCATGCATGGTGCTGTCTGTACGGTGGACTTTGTCTCTCAGCTGTCCTCACTTCTGAACTAAATCTCATCCCTCTGTATGCTTTTCTACTAACAAGACCACTAGTAACCTTATCTCTATACAATACCATCAATTTCTCCTTATTTCTGGACATTATCTTCAAAGATTTAAAGTTCTTGTCATATAAGTCTTCTGTTTGTTTGGTTAGAGTTACTCCAAAATATTTTATGCTATTTGTGGCTATTGTGAAAGGTGTTGATTTTCTGATTTCTTCCCCAGCCCTTTTATCATCTGTGTACAGGAGGGCTACTGATTTTTTTGAGTTAATTTTGTATACTGCTACATTACCAAAAGTGTTTGAATTGTAGAAGTTCCTTGGTAGAATTTTTGGGGTTGCTTATGTAAACTATCATATCTTCAACAAACAGTGAGAGTTTGACTTTTTTTTCCCCCTTGATCTCCTTTTTGTATCCCCAATTTGTATCCCCTTGATCTTCCTTTGGTGTCTTATTGCTCTAGCTAGGACCTCAAGAACTATATTGAATAGGTATGGAGAGAGTGGACAACCTTGTCTTGTTCCTGATTTCAGTGGAATCGCTGGGAGTTTCTCTCCATTTAGTTTGATGTTGGCTGTTGGCTTGCTGCATATTGCCTTAATTATGTTTAGGTATGTTCTTTGTATCCCTGTTCTCTCCAAGACCTTTATCATGAAGGGATGTTGTATTTTGTTGAGAGCTTTTTTGGCATCTAATGAGATGATCATGTGGTGTTTGTTTATATGGTGGATTACGTTGACAGATTTTTGTATGTTGAACCATCCCTGCATCTCTGGGATGAAGCCAACTTGATCATGGTGGATGATGGTTCTGATGTGTTCTTGGATTTTATTTGCCAATATTTTATTTAGTATTTTTGCATCAATGTTCAGGAGTGAGATTGGTCTGTAATTCTCTTTCTTAATAATGTCTTTCTGTAGTTTGGGTATCAGGGAAATTGTAGCCTCATAAAAAGAGTTTGGCAATGTTCCTTCTGTTTCTATTGTATGGAACAACTTGAGGTGTATTGGTTTTAGTTCATCTTTGAAAATCTCGGGCTGGAGAGATGGCTCAGAGGTTAAGAGCACGGGCTTCTCTTCCCAAGGTCCTGAGTTCAATTCCCAGCAACCACATGGTGACTCACAACAATCTATAATGGGATCTGGTGCCCTCTTCTGGCATGAAGGCATACATGCAGGCGGAACACTGTCTACTTAATAAATAAATAAAATCTTTAAAAAAAATTTTTTTTTAAAAGAAAATCTTGTAGAATTCTGAGCTGAAACCCTCTGTGGACCATTCTCAATAACATCCAAGTATGTGGTTATGTTTCTCAACTAAAAACAAAATCCTGCTTTTGTGATGGGTCTTCTGTAGATAATCATCTCATTAATCAGTTCCCCCTGCAGAAAATCTTCTTGAAAAGTTTTGCCATTTCTTTCCTTCCATTCTTTCCTCTTTTCAGCTTTACCCAGATATCACTGAAACATCAGAAGTTCACAGATTGAAAGGGTGCAGTGTGATCACTTCTGACACATGCATGTGCTGTAAGACATTACCACAATCAAGACAATGAACCACTCCACCACCCTGCTGAGCGCCCTGCTGCATCATTCTCTTCTTTTACACCCATAAGCACCCATCATTGCCAGTCCACCAAAACCACCTCAGTCAGGGTCACAGGTTATTCCTTTGGTGCTGACTCAACAGGCAACTCTTGGTTCTCATTTGACCCTGTCCCAGCTTGTGACTTGTTTTCTCCTTGCATTGTGGTACACTTTCTTCCCTTGGCTTCCTCTCACTTCTGACATATTACAGTAGCTTCGTTTCCCTCTTTCCTCATGGATGCTGCATCCTTATTTTCCCCTTCTTGCTAATCATTTTTCACTAGAGAGGTACAGAGTTCAGCCCATGTATTTCTTTCCTTTTCTGTGTGCATTCATTCCTTTGTGATCCTCAATTAATAACATGGTTAGCAAGTAAAATTTTAGCCAATAGCATATTATCCTTTATAGTAACTATGAAGTTCAAAATGGTAGATTATGTATATAGTACTATTATAGAATTTGTATTCACGGAAGGTTTTGAATAATACTTCAACTATAGAAAATTCTGAGGGAATGATGAACTTGACTAGACAGCTTCATCTTTTTTCTTATACCCCTATGTGTCTCCCCCATCAGTGTGAGCCCACTCGTTTCTCTGTCGACCTTGTTCACAGGACTCATTGCCTCCTTGTTGATGTAGGGTGATGTCTGACACGACTGACCTAAGGTTGTATAAAAATGTGTAAGTAGCTCAAATGGGAACATTAAAGGGCAGTGCCTTACAGACAGAGCTATCAGGTGCAATCTGAGATACAGAGATCAGGGAGATCTCTGAGTTCAAGGTCAGCCTGGTGTATAGAGTGAGTTCCAACACAGCTAGGGCTACACAGAGAACCCTGTCTCCAACAACAAAAACAAAAAACAACACCACCAACAACAAAAAAAACACCAATTGTTCATAATCGGGACACATTCTCATTTGCTTCATGGTCAACTGCACATTTACCAAGAGGTTTTTATTTTTCCTGGTGATGCTTAATGCCTTTATTTTATTTTTGTTGTTGACAAAAGCTATATATATATATATATATATACATATATATATTACCTTAATGCTAAGATCATGCAGATGTTTAATCAAATCATTATAGAAAAATCCAAGTTCTTACAGACGCATTTCCTGACTTCATTCTATATCCGGACAGTTTTCTAAGCTTGCTGCTCACCTGAAGGTTGTCTTTTTATCATACTCTTTGAGATTACAATAAGATTTCCTTTTCTAAAATGCGTTCCAGGTCTACAGACCTAGGTTTCCGCATTTACACAGCAATGCACATTTTCACTGCCTTTCTCTCCAGCCCCATGATTAATATTTATTGAATGCTTTTTCTTTTCTCTCAATTTTCTTTTGCTAGAGAATTATTTTCAGTTTTTGGAAGAAATCGTTATTCCAAAGATGTCCAAATTCTTTATTCTTCCTTTATACTGATGAATGTTCCAATAGAATATAAATTATAGGTTGGAAATCATCTCCTTGAAGAACTTGAAGTTTACTACCATGTCTCTGTAAAATACACCAATACCATGCAGGTTGATTCTCCTTTTTTATTAACCTTTTCCTCAAACTGTTAGTGTCTTCCGTGTCCTCTGTTTAAAATTTCCTGTGTAACTTGAAGGCTCTTGCCCTTCCTCAGCTCAGGGACATATCCTAGCATCTCTTTCTGTTTATGCCTGCTCTGCCTTTGTTCCCTCTTTCTGAGGCCCTTGCTAGCCAGGTGCTGGACTCCTGGGATTGGGTATCAAAGCCCATTAAATATCCTATCTTTTTGATCTAATGTCTAGGAGACTTAATTGACTTTTTTTTATACCCAGGAAATAAATGCTGCATTTCATTCATATTTTAATTTCTATTGCTTTTATTGCTTACTTCTTTTTTATATAGTTATATTTATTTACCTCTTCTTGTGTGGAAATATAACTAGGCTTATTTAAAAAGCCTAGTAAACAGAAAAAAACAGGAGCCCACATATTTATAAATTAGAATTCCCAGATTTTATATTTTTGTCATTTGTGCTTCAGGAGAGTTTTCTAGTCTTTAAGAGAAAATATCTGAGACACACCCTGAAGTTTCCCCATTCCTTAGCATCTACTGTCAGCCTATAACTGACTCTTGGCATTCTTCCCTTCCTTTCCAGGAGTCACCAGCATCATCAAGTGTGCCTTTTCTGGTCCAGATTTTAAAATATTGGTGCGTATATAGTAGTTACAAAAAATACACAATATTGTTTTGTGTATTAGTCATACAGTAATGTACATATTCCAAAACACCTTAGCCTTTCTGACGCAATGTTCTTTCTGAAATCTGAGCTGATACATAACAGCATACATTTTTAATTATTTTTAACTACTGTGTGCTTTAACAAAAATGCATGTGCACCAGCAGTGCTTTACAAAGCATTCTAGTGGCTGGACATCCCGAAGAAACAAAACCACATTCATTCTAATTATTTTCTGATCCCTTCATTAAGAGGCAGTGTGTTTTGGCATGACATGCTTAGATGACTGGCTGTCCTTTTACAAGTGCTCTTAGAGACTATATTACTAGGAGTAAACACGGAGGAAGGTGTACATATCCCCAGTTTTACCAGGCATTTTCACCTTACTTTCCACATAGCAGCAAGTTGGGCAGATTCTCCTGTGCATCCCAGAGGGCAGCATCACTTCTTTTTTTGTGTCTTTATGATGGGTGAAGAGGGTACCTTTCTGTCTTAGTGTTTCTCTTAGGACTTCGCTGCAAAGGCCAGCAGCTCTTCTTCCATTTATCGTTGAAATCTCCTCCCTGTGTATTTCTTGATGATCTCCTTCGCTTCCCACTTTTGTAGCCAATTGTTTCTCTTTTCAGACTGATTCATAAGGATTCTCCAACTATATAACATGGAAACCAACATATTTTCTGTTTTGTATGCTAAAACATATATTTTCTGTCCAAGGTTTGTCTCTTAATTTTATTTATGGAGGCTTTTGCATAAAAGAGTTTTACCTCTTAATGCAATTTTTCCTTTATGAACTATCTTTTTTTTTTTTGTACTGAGAAATAATCTCTCCCCTGAAGTCGTAAAGATATTTCTCTACATTCCCTTCTAATAATTTTAAAGTTTTATTTTTCACATTTAGATTCATAACATAGCTAAAATATATCTACCCACTTGTATAGGATGAAGCACCACTACACAGTTCTAGTTCATAATGAAAGCTAAATCATTATTAAATAATTCTGTCTCAACATTTTAATGCTATGTCTACCATAAGCTAAGTTCCTGCAAACACTTAGGGGATTGTTTCTGGGGTTTTTAAACCCACAAAGAATACATCTCAGATCCTTTTTAAAACAGCCTTCTTCTTTCTCCTAACTGACCATTTTCCCCAATCTCAGCATCTCTCCACTTTGCTGACCATATTTTAAGTCGAGTCTCGATTTACAGGTGGGGAAATGCAGTCGAAGAGGCCTTCTACTGCCATGCGGCTTCAGGCAGCAGCAATACCCTTGCAATGCTATGGCGGATCTTCACTGACACTCTCTCCGCTAATACTCCTCTTCTTGAAAGCTCTCTCTGTCTGTCAATTTTTGACTTCTACTAAAAGCTGAGTAAAGTTGCGCACTTCTCCTAATCTTTGCTAAATCTATTTTAAAAATTTTATCATTTACTTTTTTTATGTGTGAGTGTTCTGCTTGCATGTACGTATGTGCGTCGAGTGCACACTTAGTGCATGTGGAAATCAAAAGAAGGTATTGGACTCCCTGGGACTGGAGTTACAGTGGTTGTGAGCCACCATGTGGGTGCTGGGAAATGAACACGGGTCCTCTGACAGAGCAGCCAGTGCTCCCAACCACTGGGCCATCTCCCAGCTGTCAGTCTGGGCTTCATCTATGACACCCCTTTAAAGGTAAAGAATAGAGTCTCATTATTACAGTGTCCTGATATGAAGATTTAAACTAGTAACTAGAGATAACACACATATGTAACATATACCAGGTCTTTAAGGTTTATTGTGTATGTCTTGGCCATAGTATCTAGTCTTTGTCAGTCTACTCAAGTTTTTTGTTTTTGCCGAAGTGAGCACATTGTTTTCTATTTTATTAATGCTGCTTAAGAATTCTATGCAGATTTTAGTTATTTGTTATAATGCATTTTTAGCTTTCAGAAACTCTTGTCATTTGTTTTCTAACTTTTCCCCAATGCCAGGGATCAAACCCAGGGCCCTGTGCATGCTGGGCAGAAGCTCTACCACCAAGGTATACGCCAAATATAGCCTTGGTTTCTAGACTTGCTGAGCATCCAGCTGATGTAAGGCTTAGAATTAGGCATACTGTCATTTTCTCTGTATCTCTTCCATTATTCCCTTACCTTCAGAAAAAGTCATCCTAAATTGTCTAGAACTTCTATGATTTAATGAATTCTTCAATCCCTTTGTAGATTATTTGGTATACTTTATGATGTTAAAAGCTAACTTAATTTTCTACAATTGGTTCATCAATTGTGTCGATTTAACTTAATTAATAACTTCCCTATGTCACCTTTATCTATAGTAGATTCTTAGACACACTTGATCTGTTTCTAGATTCTGACTCATTTATCCAGATATTCTTGAAAAAGAAGACTTCTAAAGTCATTATAACCTTAGAACTCATTCAAAGATATTTTTACACTTATTTCTTTAGTATGTGTGCATGTCAGAAGACAACTGGCAGGAGCTGGGGTTCTGTCCTTCCACTCCATGTATTCTGGGGATCTAATTCGGGGTAAGCACTTTTCCCTACTTAGCCATCTTGCTAGCTCTGATTCGTTTTAATCCCTGGAAGAGAAAGCTGCCTAATCACGCCATCTATTGTTTACTGACAATTGCTTTTGATTGTTTTTCTTCAACGTTATTGAATCACCAATTTCAAATCAATACTATGTTTCAAGTGGACAAACCTGATAAGGCAAAAGAATAAAACCTTGACAATATTCTTTCATTTTATTTAGGCACAATTTATTTGTAGATTTTAAAGGAATTTGCTCATAATTATTTGTTTTCTAAATTTAGATAACCATGCAATACTTGAAACTCATGCAAACAGGCTCCTTCCATTGTATTTCTTAATTGCCCACAAGAAATAAAGTTATTGATCTTAGTTTGATAGTCCAGTTGATTTATTGTCTTGAATTGTAAGTTGTTTTAAGAATTCAATTTTTAATTTTTAAAGCCTCACTGCTTTTAAATTTTGAATTGTTTTCATTACCCAATCCTTTTTTCCCTTTTGGTTTTTTGAGACAGGGTTTCCTCTGTGTAGCTTTGGAGTCAGTCCTGGAACTAGCTCTACAGACCAGGTTGGCCTCGAACTCACAGAGATTTGCCTGCCTCTGCCTTCAGAGTGCTGGGATTAAAGGCGTGTGCCACCACTGCCTGGCCATTACCCAATTCTTCATAATCTAATCTTAAATTCCTAGTTATTACTAATCTAAGTTTTTTAAATTTTTTTTTTATTATTTAAAATGGTCATCCTCGAATCCAAAAAAGAGCATCAGAACTAGGCAGGGTATAGTAGAAAGACCAATGGAACTGATGATAATCTACTTCAGTATGACATGTCTTAGAATGATCATTTGGATAGAACTGATTGGTTTTTTCATATGTAGCAAAAATTGACAACTATAATTTGTTTGATATTTTTGAGTGCAATATAAATTTAACTTAAGACAAATAATCTTAAAAAAAAAAGGCAAGAAACTGAACCTCACAATATGGAGCCATTTCCAAGTGGCATAGGACCAAGTGAAGGAGATCACAGTGGCCAAGGGCAGAACAATCAATGACAAAATAAAGTGAGACTACATTCTAGTTTGAAGCATAAATAAAGATCTATTAGTCTACACTGATTTGAGCAAACAATTGATTGATCAAATTAATAAGAGTCCAGGAGAGAGAAAAATCTCTGTAGAGAAGAAACTGAAATTATTTCTGTAGAGATAAAGCATATATCTCTATTTCTGAAATGTGGGCTGAAAACAGTGCCTTCCTTCCAGTAAGTAGTGGAAGAAGAGGAAAAAGATTAAATTTACCAGGAAGGAAGCTGATAAACACTTCCTCAGCCAGGTGATCAATGTCAGCATCAACAAGTCATTTGATATCATGTACCTTTGATATGATGGGATAAAAGTACTTCCGTGGTCTTCCCTTCTCAAGGCTATATACCACTATGATATCAGGTATATTTCAATGTTTGTGTGTTATATGCAATTTGAATATATTTAAAATATTTTGCCCAAGCTCATGTATTAAAGGCTTGTTCCTTAGCCAGTGGAAACTTTAGGAGTTGGGTTAGAGCAGGAGGAAGCAGGTCACTGGGTGGGGGACTCCAGAAGGCAGGACTTTAAAGAGCATATGCTATGCCGGAGCTGTAATGTCATCTCACTTTTTTCTGATTCTGGTCACTATGAAGTGTGAAACTTGTCTGGCACAACCCTCTGTTGTAAAGTTCTACCTCACTATGGCCAAGACTCAACAGAACCAGCTGTCATATACTGAAATCTTTGGAACCTTAAGCCAAAATAAATAATTCTTTTAAAGTTGTTTTTCTCAGGTATTTGTCCCGATGATGTCAGCCTGACTAACACAACAATTTACAAAGTCCCTGAGCAATGCTTCTCACAAGTGAAAAGTCATCAAGAATAAGGACCATCTGAGAAGCTGGCACAGTCAAGAGAAGCGCAAGCAGAAAATGTACCATAAGGTCCTGTGTGGGTCCTGGAATAGAAAAAGGTTATTATGAGACTAAAACTGAGAGACTTTAGCTGGAGGAATATGTTTAGTTGGATTTGGATATTATGCAGTGTATGGAAGAAAGACAATATTACGTGTTTTCTCTCATATGCAGAATCTAGATATAAACATACACATGACATGAAAGTAGGGGGAGGATAAGTAAGTATGAGCAAATACACATATAAAAATGTAATGAGAGGTGGGCTTGGTGCCGCTCATCTTTAAATCTTTTTTTTTCTTCTTTTTTT
>PVIU01013081.1:0-57387 GCA_004026605.1 Ondatra zibethicus | reverse complement strand
CATAGACCTGGCTCCCAGGTAACCTGCCCACTGCTACAGCTGCACCTGGGAGAGTTTGTTGATACCCGCATAGACCTGGCTCCCAGGTAAACTGCACACCACTACAGCTGCACCTGAGAGCATTTGTTGATGCCCGCATAGACCTGGCTCCCAGGTAACCTGCCCACCGCTACAGCTACACCTGGGAGAGCTTGTTGATGCCCGCATAGACCTGGCTCCCAGATAACCCGCCCACCTTCAGCTGCACCTGGGAGGGCTTGCTGATGCCCACATAGACCTGGCTCCCAGATAACCTGCCCACCGCTACAGCTGCACCTGGGAGAGCTTGTTGATGTCCACGTAGACCTGGCTCCCAGGTAACCTGCCCACCACTACAGCTGCACCTGGGAGAGCTTGCTGATGCCCGCATAGACCTGGCTCCCAGATAACCCACCCACCTTCAGCTGCACCTGGGAGGGCTTGCTGATGCCCACATAGACCTGGCTCCCAGGTAACCTGCCCACTGCTACAGCTGCACCTGGGAGACTTCTCCAGAAAGAAGTCATTAGTCAGTATCCATGGTTGTCTCCCACCTTCACTTCCCATCCTCCTTGCCCCAGTCCTGGGAGGTATAGGCATTATCTTCAAACACCACAGGTAGCTAATACCAGAGAAGGATGCCAGGCTGTGGCTATAGAAAAAACAGAATGAAGCCAACAAGTAGCATGCTCTGAAAGTCATTGCACCTAGCATTGAGCCCAGCATTTTTAAACCAAAGATGACCCACCCTGGAGCGAGAAACCCTATGAGGTTACTCAGGCAAAAAGCACCAATGATTTTAAATCACTCAAGATCCTACAGTGAGTTCGCACAGAGCTGACTACATAGTAAATACATTTTACTTCTTGATGAGCTATGTATAGAAAAGTGCATGTATACATATGTAATACATAAAGTCACACAGATTATTAAGCCTTATGCATGTGTAGGTTTATACAGAAGATGCAACATCCCACCTTCATGTATTGCTTTGTGATTTAAAATTGGGCCCTGATATTTCATTCCACTTTGTAGACTAAAGGAAGAGGTGCAAATAGATTTTCATCACGGGGTACAAATAGATTTTTACCATGGGATGCAAATAGATTCTTCAAGCCATCAAAGTATTTTTCAGCCGCTCTTTGGAGAAAGGTCGGGTTCATTATAGGAAATCTGAGGAGGAAGGAGGTGAAGGAGGTGTTTGGTTCTGGGAAAATCACTTTCAGAAGGCTTTGAATTAAGGAAAAGTGTAGCCAATCCTCTTCTGGGAAAGTCCGTTGAGAGCAGAGTGCATCTCTCTAAAGAGCACTCCTATCGCTGGGAGATGACTCCGTGGTCATGGCGATTTACTGCTCTCACAGGTTTGGTTCCCAGCACCTGTGTCAGGCAGCTCACAACCACCTGTAACTCCAGCACCAGGGCGTTAGATGCCCTCCTCTGGACGCTGCAGGCACGTGCACACACACACACACACACACACACACACGCACGCATGCGCACACACACACACACACACACACACACACACACAAGAAGGGAGGGATGAAGGGAGGAAAGAGAAGAGAAACAAATGAACAAAGAATATCTCTTGTGTTTATATACCACTCTAAACGCCCAATCTAAGCAGAGTCAGGCCTGGTTGGTACTTGAATAGGAGACTCTATCTGTGTGACTGGGTACCAAGAATTCTCTTCTCTCCAGAACAAAATGGGAGTCAAGGACTTAAAGTCTGATGGGAGGGGAGGGGTTCAAAGGCATGGGAAACTTCTTGACTCAGTCCCAGGACCTAGGTAGGAGAGGAAAGTACCCACTCCGGGGTGCTCATGAGTGTGACTAGGAACTCTGACATGTATGAACTGCAGGAGTAAGGACCTGTAGTCTCCATATATTTTCATGAATTCACCACCAGGCTTCCACAGAAGAACTCAGGTACCCCCATCCCCAGTCCCAACCACCTGAAGATGGCCTGGTTCAAGACCAAAACTCTTGGATGTGATCTCCAGCAGCAGTTAGGCAATCACGTGGGGAAGCTGAAGGCTCCCATACACCTGGGTTACAAAGGAGGCACTTGGCAGAACTAATTGACTACCAAAAATCTATACCAAGAACCAGAAAGGCAATGGTGAGCAAAACAGACATGATCCTGGGGAGGGAGAGATGGCTCAGTGGTTAAGAGCATGTTTAGCTCTTGCTAAAACAACCTGGGTTTGATGCCCAGCACCAACACAGCTCAGTCTGTAACTCCAGCTCCAGGGAGATAAAACAGCCCCCTTCTGGCCACCAAGGGTATTACATGGGCATGATACACAGATATACTCAGGCAAGACATATATCCATAAAAATAAATCTTTTTTAAAAAATTAAAGACAGACATGATCTTAAACCTCACAGACGTGACACAGATTCAAATTATGTGATACTTGTGGGCTTCAACAGATATGAACATCTAGTGACCATTTTGGCAAGCTCTTCCTATAAGGATCCAGATAAACAATTGAAACAAGTTACTTTGTCTCTGTTACAGCTACTCAACTCAATTTTTTCAGTGCAAAACAAACAAAAAAATCACAGACAAAATGCACAAAAAAAGCATTGTGTGTTCTGATAAAGCCTTTTTTAATATTTGCATTTCATGCATTTCCCCAACTACTTCCAAATGCAAAAGTCGTTTGTGGTTCACACGGGACACAGAAAAACAAGTGGTGACTGGATTTAGACCATGAAGTGTAGTTTGGCTACTCTGGTTAAAGGTTAAGCCTAAAAAATAAATAATAATTTAAAAGAGTTTATGATTTTGAGCGTTGCTAAGTACCTGGTGTCATGCAAGTATATTTCACTATGATAATATTAGAGGTAAAGCCCAGCCCTCTAATTAATGCACTCTCTCAAGTGAGACAAAACTGAGGGCATTTGTGGCTACTGTTCCAAGAACTGATCGCAACTGCGGGCGTGGTCACCCTCGTGAACACCACCTATTACTTCCTTCTCTTTTAAAAGGCAATCCCTAAGGGATGGGGAGATGACTCTGTCAGTGAAACCTTTGCCTTGCAAGCATGAAGGCCCTAGTTTGATCCCTGGAACCCTCCCCCTTTTTTTTAAGCTAGACACAGTAACACGTGTTTGTAACCTCAGTGCTGGGGAGGCAGAGACAGGCAGATCCCTCCGCTAGTTAAGTTCAAGATCAGAGAGAGGCTCTGGAGGGACAATCACAGAGGTTGTCTTCTGGCATCTACACACAGGTGCACACACACACAACAATAATGATATTATAATACCATCTTTTTAAAAACTACCCTGGCTACCGTGCTTCAGGCTCACCCAGTGCAGAGCAGGAAGGAACTGGGCCCTACCTTGCTACTTGACGAAAGGAAACTGTCAGAGGGAGTTCCAGGAAATGCACTCGACACAAAGCCAACAGCCCGTCACCTCTCTTGACCCCACTGCCCACCATTTCCCCTCACCTCCAATGGTTTCAGAGCACAAATTGGCAAAAGGGAAGCTGGGAGATCAGGAGAGCATCCTTCTCAGTGAGGCAACACTTGGCCAAGAGAAGAGACAAACTTAACAGGCTTCTGGGCAAGGTGCTCGGCCCTGTTTATTGATGAACAATAATTTGCCAAAGTAAGGGCTCTTTGGGGACCTCTGGAGACTTTTGGCAAGCCCTCATTCCAGCAGCTGTTGTCTGCTAAGAGGAACTGTGGGGCTCTGAAGTCAGGCAGCTGAAAAGTCAGCCCCGCAGAAACCTACCAGAGAAGCAGCCCAAGACATTCTCCATGCCAGCAGGGGAATGCTTCATTGTTTGGGAGATGCCCTTCCCCTGTGCTATATCTCAAATCTAGAATGTTCCCCAAAGGTTCATGGGGAACCCTTCATCCCCATATGGTGGTGTTATTCTAAGTAGAGCCTCGTTGGATGACATAATCCATGGGGTATGTGTTGAAAGGATATATCTGTGCCCTGGCTCTTTTCTCTCTCCTCCCTCCGCCCGTCTGTCAGGAGGTAAGCTGGTATACTCTACCATGTGCCGTTCACCATGTCATCACACATCCAGAGACAACAGAACCAGGTGACCCTGGACCAAAATGAACTTTTCTCCTTTAGCTTGACACATCTCAGGTATTTCATCACAGCGTCAGAAAGCTAACCAGCACACTCAGGGAGAAAGTCCAGGCTCCAACGCCAGGCCTGTAACTTCTGCTTGGGAGTAAGTGTGGTGGTAATTAGTTCTCAGTGTGTGTTTCCTCCTGCGTTCTCCAAGCTCTGTAAGTGTGTTTGTTTGGCTGTAGTAACACTGTCCCTGAGGATAAGAAGGATAAAAGCTAACAACCCTCCCCTCTCTCCTCTTCTTCCTCCTCTCCCTCCTCTCTGTATGTGAGTGCCTACAGAGGCCAGAAGGAGAAGCCAGATCCCCTGGAACTGTAGTTACAGGTGGTTGTGAGTCACTCAACCGGGTGCTGGGAATGGAACCCAGGCCCTCTGCAAAAGTCGCAAGTGCTCCTAACTACTGAGCCATCTCTCCAGCCTTCAGAATTGATTTTCTAAAATGTTTTTCACTGATGATTCCATACATGCATATAATGGGTTTTGATCTGATCCACCCTCCATTCTCTCCTCTCCAATCCCCTTCCCTATCTCCCACGCCTTTTCTCTCCCAACCTTTTTTAAACCTACTGTGTCCACTAAGTGCTGCCTGTATGTATATGACTGACCACAGGGCCATCTCCTGGGGTGTAGGTAGACTCTGAGGGGCCTGTCCCTGTAGAAAACTGACTTCCCTTCCTATGTAGCTGGCAGCAGACGGGATCTTCTCTGCAAGAGACTAGGGATGGGATTTCATAAACCCTTCCCCGGCCCATGATGGGATTTCAGCTGACTTTAATTCATACAGGGCAGGTTTTAAAATGCTTGGTTTAGGAAGTTCAACTAACCATGTAAAAAAGATAAAAAAAAATAAGAGTATGAATATGTTATATATCATAAAATTACAAAGAGCAAAACAAGTATCTTAAAGGCAGCCAGGAAGAACATACAGATCATTTCTAAAGAAACGGTCAATAAACAGACAACGCACATCTCGCCAGCAACACTGGAAGCCTGGTGCAAGTGAAATAATGTTTATAAAATATGAAGGAAAAATACCTGTCACACTAGTGCTGTGTGGCCAGAAAAAAAAAAAAAAAAAACATCGTTCAGAAAGATGAGCTACATAAAGCATTTCAGAAAGGCAGACCCTGGAATCATTGCTACCAGCAGAGCTCTCTAGCAGAGAGTTCAAAAAGGAGAAAAATGATGGCACAAAGAAAATCTGAAATATAAGAGCAGTAGCAAAGATATTAGCAGACCAGTAAATGCAAACAAATTCTATCTATAAAAAGGATTTTATTCGTGAGCTCTAAAACTAGACTTAAAATATGGGAAAGTAAAAATACTTTCAAGGAAGACAGTAGAACAACGCTTGTGGTTTCTGCATAGAGAGGCTGAGGCAGAAGGACCTTGAATTCAAAGCTAGCCTGGGCTATACAGTGAGTCCTTGTCTTAAACAGTTATGACTTTAGGAGCTTTTCTGTACACCATGGCTGCTATGGTTTATAACGTGGCTTATAAAAGTGGTTTGTAACGTGGTTTATAAACGTGGTTTGTAACGATGATTTATTACAGTCTTTAAAACTGCTAAGAATGCTTTTGTTTCCTCTTTGAGAAAGCTTTATCTTCACTTGGCCCAAGGCTTGGAGGGGACTGGTGGGCAGTTACAAAGTTGCCTAGTGGCTGGAGAGGTTCAGGGAGCAGTCCTGAGACTGGCTGGTACAGAGCACAGCGGGTAGGAGGGGTACCTCTTTGAAGTGACACCTAGTCATGCGTGAGGGCTAGCCTAGCAATGTACCAGTCTACCATAGCAGCTGCCTAGCCGGGCTACAGAGGTTGGTCAATGTTGACAGAGATGTCTGTCTCACCTGGTCCCACATTCCCATTAATCATAAACTGGTTGGCCTATTAGCTCAGGCTTCTTATTAACGCTTACATCCTACACTAACCCATAATTCTTGTCTGTGTCAGCCACATAGCTTGGTACCTTTTATCAGCGAGGCATTCCTGTCTTGCTTCCGCTGTCTCTGGGTGAGCCACATAGCTTGGTACATTTTATCAGCGAGGCCTTCCTGTCTTGCTTCCGCTGTCTCTGGGCGACAACTGCAGACTGAGCCTTTCCTCTTCCCAGAATTCTCCTGTTCTGGTTGTTCTGCCTGTATTTCCTTCCTGGTCATCCCACCTACACTTCCTGCTTGGCTACTGGCCAATCAGTGTTTTATTAAATCAATACAACTGACAAATCTGTAGTAAGAGGCATGGGCCTGCTTTTGGTCCCTGCGGCCGCCCGGCTCCCGCCGCCTGGTGCCTGGCTAGCTTATGTTCGAAATAATTACACAGAAACTGTATTCATTGAAATACTGCCTGGCCCATTATCTCTAGCCCCTTATTGGCTAACTCTCACATTTATTTTAACCCATCTCCATTAATGTGTATCGCCACTTGAGTTGTGGCTTACCGGCATGAGTCTAACCAGTGTCCATCTTGGGCCGGAGAAGCATGGCGTCTGCCACATTGCCTTCTCTCTCACAGCATTCCATTCTGTCTACTCCACCCACCTAAGGGCTGCCCTTTCAAAAGGCCAAGGCAGTTTCTTTATTTAACCAATGAAAGCAACAGAAACACAGAAGGACCTCCTACACCACAAATCTTTACAGGGTACAAGACCATTGTACCACAGCAGGGCAAGGGTTGCCTATCTTTTCTTTTTTAAATATTTATTTATTATGTATACAATATTCTGTCTGAGTGTATGTCTGTAGGTCAGAAAAGGGCACCAGACCTCATTACAGATGGTTGTGAGCCACCAGGTGGTTGCTGGGAATTGAACTCAGAACCTTTGGAAGAGCAGGCAATGCTCTTAACCACTGAGCCATCTCTCCAGCCCCCTCTTTTTTGTTATTTTTAATTATCTTTCTGAGGTTATAATATAATTATATCATGTTCCCCCTTTCCTCCCTCCAAACTTTCCTATATATGCCCCCTCTTGATCTCTTTCATATTTTTAGTCTCTTTTTTTAATTGTTTTTGTTGTTGTTGTGTGTATATGCATGTGCTCGTGGTGTGTGTGTGTGTGTGTGTGTGTGTGTGTGTGTGTGTGTGTGTGTGTGTCTTCTTGATGCACTTCACCTCCCCATCCAAGAAATGGTCCTCCAGGAAGAAACAGAGATGTGGGACTATGTGGGCAGATGCTACCAAATGAAGATCCAAATTCTAAGAGATGAAAGGTCCCAGCTCTGAGACACACACTTGGACTGACAGAACTGAGAAGTCGCTATCTGCAGGGTCCTCCAGGGTGGACCTTATGGTGTTTGGGAATGAGTGTGAGGAGATGGTCTTTGAAGGGTGTAGAGTCTGGAACACTGAGGTCGGGGAGGGGGCAGCATGTGGGTCCCAAGCCCGCTGCTGGCTCTAACCAACTGGAGAGAATGCCAGGTCCAAAAATCTCTGGAGATGCTCCCAGTCTGTGTCAAGCCAGCTGCCTGCCACCTTCCCTCAGGAGTTCACATTCTAGTCTGGTGCAAGCATCAAGGCATCGTTATAAAAAGGAAACAAAACAAAAACAAAAGAGAAAAAAATATGGAAAGAAAATATGGGGAAGACACGGCAAATAGAAATTAGTCCAAATAGAGAGTCAATAAAACATAAGTTGGGGCTGGGAAGATGGTTCAGTGATTAAGAGTACTGGCTGCTCTTCCAGAGGGCCCAGGTTCAATTCCCAGCACCCACATGGCAGCTCACAACTGTCTGTAACTCTAGTTCTAGGGGATCTGATACTCTCTTCTGGCCTCTGCAGGCACTAAATGCACATGGTGCACAGAGACATGCAGGCAAAATGCCCATACACATAAAATATATATGTGTATAAATAAATAAAATAAAATAAATAAATCTTTTTTAAAATACATAGATTATTTTAAAAATAAAAAGATATTGTAACTAGCTATAGTCTGTTTAAAGTAACTGGTGTGGTGACTCACCCGTAATCTCAGCACTCAAGAGGCTTGAACAAGAGGGCTAGGAGTTCAAGACCAGCCTCTACCATATAGTAAAACTGAGACCAGTCTGGGCTAAATGGGAACTAGCCTCAAAAACTAAAACAAGAGTCTGAAAATATGGTTCTGTGGTTAAGAATATGGGCTGCTTTTCAAGGAGATGCAGGTTCAATTCCCAGCACCCACGTGGTGGCTCACAACCATGTGTGACTCCAGTTCCAGGGGATCTGATGCCCTCTCCTGGCCTCCTTGGGCACTGAACACACCTGATGCGCAGACATACATTCAGACAAAATAACCATACACAGAAACAGTAAAAATAAATAAACCTTATTTGTTAAAAAGAAAACTAAAAACATAAAAATAAAATAAGGGTAAAAAACAAGAGTTCAGAGAAAGATTAAGACACATGTAGTGACCAAACACAACAGAGTCTAAACTGCTGTCTCACAGAACAGACCACAAGGTTTGCTAGAACGATATGGGAACAATGTTTAATGATAAAGAATTTATTTCATCAAAAATCTTTAACTGCTGCAAACTCATAGAACGCTAATAAAATAGCATTGATATACATGACCAAAAAATGAGCTAGCATGAGGAGAAACTGAGGAAGCCATAGCCAGAGTGGAGGATTCCAGCTTCAGAGTAATGGAGTCTTGAACAACACAATTTAAAAGTTCAATTTAATGGGCCTCGTAAACAGAGCCAGTGTCTAACAATTAGATTCCTCTCAATTACACATGAAACATTTATTTTAAAAATTGAGTACATTCCAGGCAGTAAAGCATATTCTAACAATTTTCAAAGAATCGATACCATATAGACTGCAATCTCAGGTCATAATGCAATTAAGTCAGCAGCCATGAGGAAACAAAAAGGGCCAGACATTTAAGACCTTGCTCCTGTGTGAGCCATGAGACAAAGGGAAATGCTAAAAATGATAAAATGCCGCAGATTAAATTTACTGAGAGGAAATTAATGAAGTGCTTTGAGTAAAACGTATATTCCTAAATTATTGTGTTAAAAAACATTGGCTGATAGGATCAAAATACACTGAGTATATGCATGAAATTCTTAAAGGAAAGATTGACAATATTACATATTACATTTTGGTTTTAGTTGTTTTGGCTTTTGGTTTTTTGTTTTTTGGTTTTTTTCCAAGGCAGGGTCTCACTCTGTAGACCAGGCTGGCCTCAAACTCACAGAGATCCACCTGCCTTTGCCTCCCAAGTGCTGGGATTAAAGGCGTGCGCCACCACTGCCTGGCTGGTGATTCCAATTTTATATAGTTTCTCCCAAAGAATGAAACAAGAGGAAATGCATCCCAAATATTTTAAAGCTAAAAAAAAAAAAGCCCACTGAAGCCAAAACCAAACAAAAATAACAACAAAAGGGATCGTTAGAGTATATGATGAAAGGGTGGAGTCTTGCTTTGTTGCCCAGGCTAGCCTCTAGCTCTTGCCCTTCCTTCTCGGTCTCCAGAGCAGCGGGACTCTAGACATGCACCTTCACACCCAACTAACTTTTCAACGTTACACTCTAGGCTTATTTAAATTTTCAATTTTTTTTTTGATTTTTCAAGACAGAATATCTCTGTATAACAGACCTGAATGTCCTGGAACTCGCTCTGTAGACCAGGTTGACCTCGAACTTACAATGATCTACCTGCCTCTGCCTCCCAAGTACTGGGATTAAAGACGTGCACCACCACCACTGCCCTAGAAGTATTTTTAATTTGTGATACTTCCAGCCAACTATGAGTCTAACAGAACAACTAAGCCACCATAAGTCAACGTGTGCGTATGATGAATGCACACAGCAACTTCAAAACAACAGACAGAACAGATTTTAAAACACAGAAAGTAAGTTAACATGGAATCTTAAAAAGTATTCAAGCACCCCACCGGGAAGCCACTAGTTCTAGCATAGCAGTAATTACTGTAAATATAAATTTTCCAAAAATTAAAATATATTAATACATTGAAAAGTGAATAACAAAGAGTCAGCTACATGCTACTTCAAACTTAAGAAACTTCAAACTTGCCAGGCGGTGATGGTACACGCCTTTAATCCCAGCACTCGGGAGGCAGAGGCAGGTGGATCTCTGTGAGTTCAAGGCCAGGACAGGCTCCAAAGCTACAGAGAAACCCTGTTTTGAAAAACCAAAAAAAAAAAAAGAAACTTCAAACTTAAGACATAAACAACTTGGTGTTTAAAGGATGGCAAATGATATATGATACAGTTTTTTAATATTTTTTTAAATTTTTTTATGTGTATGGGCATTTGGTCTCCTTGTATGTCTGTGTACCATGTACATGCCTGGTGCCCATGAAGCCAGAGGAGGGCACCAGATTCCCTGGAACCTGGCTGCGAGTAGCTGTGAGCCATTATGTGGGTACTAAGAATCAACCTCAGGTCCTCTGCAAGAGCAATCAGTACTCTTAGGTGCTGTGCTGAGCGCTCTCTCTAGCCCATGGGAGAGTTCTCCTTTAGGAAAAAATGTACGGCAAAGAACTTAGCTATGACAAGGCAGCGCTGGCTCACTCATGACAAGATCGCACAGACACACTGGATACAGCAGGAAGAAAGTTAATGAACCACCGGTGTGAAATGAGAGAGACTGGAACTCTGAGTAAGCAAGAAATGCTTAGTCTTTTCTAACTTTGAAATTATCACAAAATAAATTCACCGTAAACAAGAAAGGCGAGACCCTCATGTATCAGACAAGCGAACACTGAAGGATTCGCCTCAGGAGACCCGATATACTAAAGAAAGATAAAGGGGACTCTACAGGCCCAAGACAATCGTGGGTTTAAAGGAACCAGGACTGAAGATTCTGCGAAGAAAGAAAGAGAGGCGCAAACGGATGTGGCCGCGTTATTGATGACGTCAACCATGGGGTGTCGACGTAATGGCCGACCTGTTCAGATCTTGACTGCCTGACCTGGTTCTGAGGACCCGAAAGAACGGGGCGGACTGTGATGTAAAACAGTGTGATGCTGCACACAACCCCCCTTCAGGTTCAGTCGACTTTTATACACAAATGTAACAAAAAAGCAGTGATCCAATGACGATTGTTTGAGTCCGGAAAAACCTGGTCAGAAAAAAAAAAAAAAAAAACATGATCAGAAAACCATTTAAATAAACACCAGTAAGCACATGCTAAATATTAAGAGAGCGGCGCTTTCCCAGAACTTTCTAGTTCCACTAATCTTCCATATAAATGAAGGAGACAGACGCTATGGAATTGACGATGGTGCTGTAAAAGATCCAAAAGAACTGAGGATATGAGAGCAAACAGGGATTTGGAGGCTGTAATCACTCATGTGCCAACGGGCTAGCTGAAGTCTGAACCTCAAGAGAGGCAGTCATATAAAGTTCAGGAGGAGAAAACAGCATGTGCTAAGGCCCTGAGGTGCGAAAGGCTCCCTGTATCAAAGGTCAGTAAGCATCCAGAACAATATATTCTTTCAATTTAAACCAAGTCTCCTGAATCGGGCACTAGGAAGGAGCTTCATTCTTGTAAACAAGCAGCATCCCCACCCCTTATCCTATCTAGTTTTTGACCACAGCTAACCTCAGTTCAAACCTCTGGCTTGAAGCACCCTGAAGGCTCAAGCTGATCTCACGGCACATCACGTCCTCCTGATTAACATGACTTTGTCCTTTGGAAGCCCCTGATATTTCCATGTACCCAGAACCCTGCTGAGAACTCCCTGGGCAGTGTCTCCTTTAGCTCCCACAATGGCCCCATCACAGCTGTCACTTGGTGTGGGAGGTCCATTTGTCTATGTGTTGCTTTTATTGGTTAGTGAATAAATCTGTTTTGGCCCGTGGCTTAGAATAGGGCAAGGTGGGAGTTCCAAGCAGATAGGGGAGGAGAGAGTAGGCAGAGTTGAAGAGAAGCCAGGTAGCCCCGCCAGAGAAAGACGCTGGAGGGAACTTTACCCAGTAAGTCACAGCCATGTGGCAATACACAGATTAATAGAAATGGGTTAATTTAAAATATAAGAGCTAGCCAGAATACGCTTAAGCTATTGGCCAAATAGTATTGCAAATAATATAGTTTCTGTGTGACTATTTCGTGGTCTGGGCAGCAGGGAACAAACAAGCAGCCTCCACCAACATTACACAAGAAGATCAAGGTTCTTAAAGAACAGTGATTCATTCAAGTCTCCCAAGCAAGTCGTGGGAGACCAGGGTTTCAACTCATCCACGTGCATGCCCTGCCAAGTGGGCAGCCTATACCGCTATCCCTCCTGTTGTTTACAAGACTTGACCTAAACTAGTTGCTGAGACCCTGAAAGAAAGAGTCCTCATTTACCATCCCCCGCAAAGCCTTTTGGGACCAGAGGCAGGTGGACTCCGTCTGTGTATCTAGGGAAGATCTTAATAACCAGAAATGCCAAGACTCGAGCACAAGGCGAAAAGTACATCCACTGCCTAGGAAAGCTCCTCCTGGGCACTTGGCTGAGGAGCCAGGAGGATGAGTATCTCACATACCTGTCGCAGGAAAACCCCAGGGGCTCGTAACATTCTAATTTGATCCTAATAGTTGAAAACTCTATTCTCTTTTGCCTGAATTTCTGCTTTTCCCAGACTTCTGCTGCCTGGAGATGTAGAAGTCACCAGTGCCAGGGAGGGTCAGCCTTACAGTTGGTGATTCCACACCCCTCCCAGAGCTGCATGATGACTTGTTTGGGTTTTATAAGAAAAACAAACACCGTGAGGGACCAGTGGTGCAAACCTGCCATCCCAGAACTGTGTAGATGAGGCAGCAAATCAGGAGTTCAAGGCCAGCCTAGAACACATACTGAATTCCAGGCCAGCCTAAGATACATAAAAAGACTTTATCTCAAGGAGGAGGAAAAAGAAGAAGAAAGAAAGAAGAAAGGCAGAAAGAGGGGGAGAGAAGGAGGGAAGATGGGAGAAAGGGAGGGAAGGAGAGAGGGACGAAAGAAGGGTAGAAGGAAGAGAGGGAGGGGAAGAGAGAGAGAGGGAAAGAAGGAAGAGAGAGAGGGAAGAAACAAGGGAAGAAGGAAGGAAGGAAGAGAGGGAGGGAGGGAGGGAGGGAGGGAGAGAGGGGAAGAAGGAAGAGAGAGGGAAGAAACAAGGGAAGAAGGAAGGAAAAGAGGGAGGGAGAGAGGGAAAGAAGGAAGAGAGGGAGGGAGAGAGGGAAGGAAGGAAGAGAGGGAGGGAGGGAGGAAAGAAGGAAGGAAGCAGACAGACAGAGCACTTCAGAGTGAAATGATAACATAGGAAAAGTGTGTATCAATCCTCATTATACTTACTTTACAGAAAAAACAAAGCAATCAGATGTACCGACAGAAACAGGAAGAAAACAGAGAGGAGGTCAAATACGGTTCTGCTGACCATAGTGCTGACTTCAGGGGAAGAAAAAAAAAACACAAACACTTTTGATGATACTCAAATGAACAACAGATATTCTTCCTGTAGCGAGAGCTGTTCTCCCATTGGCCAAAAAAGATGCAAGAAAGTTTAAATCCTTAATGCAGAAAATTCCCTAGGAGCACCCAAAGAGCGTCCGAGCTCCCTTTATCATGTATAATTGAATACATTCAGGATGGCCTGACAACCTTTCCTGCTTCCACACGGATTGGCTTTGGAGCCTTCAGCTAATGTACAGCTCCCTCATGCAGCCTCTCCACAGCAATTAACACAGTTAATTCTGAGTCTCAGCCCTTCCCAGCCCCTGTGAGGACTGCACATCTGAGAGCTATTCCCTTCAGCTGTGTTTGCCCATTTAGCACCATTTCCTCGGGTAGCACTCCCTCATTGTGTAGGTGAGGCACGCGAACATTTTCAAATCAAAAAATGATTGCTTTGGATAAGCCTTTCCGTTCATTGTCCAGCTGGTTTCTAACGAGTTGGGTGTAGGAAGAAAAGCCGCGCTACTTGTGGTCCGGACCTCTGAGGAACAATTCATTTCTGAGAGGCTGGTGGTAGAACCCATCTTCTACACACAAAACCTAACTTGGTCCATAAATGTAGTACCGATTTTACATCGTAACTGGGACATGGAGTCTCCAAAAGCAGAGAAGGAATGGCTATCTTATTGGGCTTGGAATAGAGTTGTTCAGTGTCCAGCCCACAGACCAGCAGTAGCTGGGATGTTCTAGAAGTGCAAATGCCATTTTAGCACAGTGATGCTAACTAGGGTGACTGTGTCTCCCAGGGGACATCAGACTCGCTTGATTGTCACAGCTCCTGGCAAGCAGGAGGTAGGGGTTATTGCCCTGAGTCCTCTAAAACACAGCCCCCTAACCAGAGAACTACTCTGCCCTAACATATATATCAACAGAGCCGAGCCAAGAAACCCCCAATGGAGAGCACAGTAAAGTTGCAAACTAGTAGGGTGAGTGGGTGAGCGTGGGGAGAAAGAGTGTAAAGGACGGGCTGGCTGGGCGGTTCAGGAGGTGTGCAAACATCTGAATTCTGCCCCTGAGCTGCACACAAACTGGGCACGCTAACAATCGTTGTTCTTATTATTTACCATTATGTGCTCTTCCCAAGACGTTGGATCTGAGGTCAGCTCTGAGTTAGAGGGCTGGTTAATGAGGGTTAGATGGCGAAAGATGTATTAGCATCAATCTGAGACTGTGACTGGACGATCTTATACCCTCCTGGCAGGATGCATGGACACCTGGAAAATGATGGCATAGAGAAAGGGTGGGCAAACCTGGACAAGAAACTCCTTTGGGTCCAGACCCAATCCTATGCTTCATTAGTGGTGGGATGTTGGGCAGGTGACTTCGTGAGTCTGAGTTGCTGTGGAAGTGAGCAATAAGAGCTAAAGCTCATGTCAGCTTCTAAGGTAACCTCAAGACTCCCACCCAAGTCTTGCCCCTGCTAAGTCCCTCGACTTCAGCCGGTGACAGACTTATGACTTGCTCATAAGCAATAGGAGATCACTTCTGAGATTAAGTTGTAAAATCTCTCTCCCTGTCTCCCTGCCTCCCTCCCCTTCTCTGCCCTTGTTCTAAGGAACCGGACTGCTGTAACTAACCGCCTATGTGGCCCTTACATCTCTCCCCTCAACTGTTAGCAAAGACATGGGAACCAAAGAATAACAGCCAGAACGGGGGAAGGAACGCTCTCTTTGTTGTGACTGCAGGGTAGCAGGGATGTGGTCCTAGCGGGATCTTGAGACTCTTGAACCCCAAGTTTAGGCAACTTTGCTTTGGTGTATTTCAAAAACAAGGTTGAGTGAGTGAGTGTAGGAGGGAAATATCCCATTTTCTTTAACTCTGAGACAACAGAGTCAGTTGTACAAATTCCATTTTAGGACAACTGTGACAATGTAGTCGTTCATGAGTCAATTCAGCCTCTTTACAGTTGGTTGCGTTGGGGTCTGCCTGAGTCTGGGGCTGCCCCAGGGGCTGCTGACTGATTCCCACAGCAACTTGGGCTTACGGAGCTTAAGTCCAGTTTGCTTTTCTCATCTTGTGTGTGTGTGCACATGCACATGTGCATCTGCATGCTCACACGTGTGTGCACGTGCACATGAGCATATGAGACACATAGCCAAATCCTACCACACATCAACCCCTCTGCCCTACTCATTTCCTGCCTCGCAGGCTGGTACCCTGCATCTTTCCCCACCTACTTCTTCTCTACTACATGTCTCTGCTTAAACGGCTAGCTAACATCTGGGCAAGACCCTCCCACTTCCTTGCCACCCAGGGGATGGACCCTGAGACCCGGGGAATGTGAGGTGAAGCATTCTACCACCGAGCGATCATTACCCTGTTACTATTATCTGTCTCAGGAAGCTTTCTAACTTGATTTTCTGCTGCTGGGATAAAGCACATACCAACTTTGGGAGAAACAAGTTTGCTTTAGCTTACAGCTTACACCGTCCAGATCCTGTAGACAGGAACTGAAGCAGAGACCAGGAAGGAATGCTGCCTACTGGCTTCTTTTCCCTAGTGTGCCCAGCTGCCTCTCTTAGCTCTGACCACCTACCCAGGTATGGTACCACCCACAGTGGGCTGGCCCCTCCTAGGTCAATTAATGTCCTAGTCACTGTTGCTGGGAATAGACACCATAACCATGGCAACTCATAAAAGAAAGCACTTAATTGGGGCTTGCTTACAGAGGCTTAGTGCATTATCATCACGGTAAGGAGCATGGCAGCACACACAGCACTGGAGCAGTAGCTAAGAGCTACACCCTGATCCACAGGTTGAGACAGAGACACTGGGCTTGGCAGGGGCTTCTGAAATCTCAGAGCCCACCCCCAATAACACACTTCCTCCAACAAGGCCACACCTCCTAATCCTTCTAATCTTTTCAAATAATGCCCCTCCCTGGTGGCTAAACTTTGACTATATGAGCCTATGGGGGCCATTCTTATTCACATGTCCCCCAGATATGCTCACAGACCAATCTGATGGAGGTAATTTGGGAGGTTACCCCCCACAAACTGTGTCAAGTTGACGACTAAAGGTAACTCAGACAGGTTATCAGTCCACTAAACCTCACCAAATATCTACTATATACCAGGCATGGTTTAGGCTCTAAACATATAGCTGTGACCAGATAAAAGCTCAGAACTGAGAAGCATTTTGAAGTGATTTGCTCTTGCGTTTTGAAATAATTTTGTTTGCCTTTTTTTTTATTTTAGAAAGGTGCCCACTTAGCCGCAAAATATAACTTATTTTATCATGACATGCATCCCTAGCTCTACCATCGTTCAGGGCATTTGCAGCATTTACAAGTAACTCAGGAAAAGGCGGCTTTTCTCTTCCTTGTACTGGCTGCCTGCTCATTAGCAGACTCAAGACAATCACCCTGAGTTAAGGCAAACTCCCAAGGGGTTGGAATTTGATCCAGAGACACAGGCTATTCATTGAGAGCCAGATGAGAAGGGACCGAGTCTCCTGGTGGGTCCATAGCTCTGTCTCACCCACTGGTTAAGCAGTCTGTCTGCTGCCCTGGGATCTGCCTGTCTATCCCTCCTTAGAGCCTGTGGAATAAATCTTCCTTTCAACAAGTTTCCCAGTGTCAGCATTAATCTCTCTCCGGATCTGACAGCTGACTAATGCAGCTAATTAGTACAAAGGAACATTAATTAACTCATCTCCAAATATAGTTTAAAATACCTTAATGTTACCCTGATGGTCTTGGAATAAAATCCAGACTACACCAGTACTGGGAAGGCCTGACGTGTTGCAGCAACACTCATCTCTCTTACCTGATCTCCTTCCCTCAAGTCTTCTTGCTGGTGTTGGAACATTTACAGATTTTTCTCACTCTTTTGTCCATCTTGGGATCTTTGCATGTGTCGTTTGCATTGCCTGGAATATTCTTTGTGTAATTCCTCAGGTGTCTGGCTTCTCCTTAGTCACCAGGGTCGCTACTCAAATGTCTCTTCTAGGATAGGGAACCAATTCAGTGGTTAAATCATTTGTCATTGAATACAAGGGCCTGATTTTAAACCATAGAACTTGGGTAAAGACAGACAGGGTAGTATAGTTCTCTAATCCTAGCATACCTGTGAACCCGGAGGCAGAAACAGTAGAATCAGTAGAAGTTCACAGACCAGCTACACAAAATAAGAGACCACCTCAAATCTCTACATATATGCCATGCATGGTATGTGCATGCTCACACGCATGTGCATGCACACACACAGGAAATATCACTGCTACAGAGAAACATTCTATGTCAGCCATGAGTCCAGCAGGTCTCAACTGGTACATTCATGTTTGGAACATTGGGAAATGATTTGCAAGGCTGTGGAGAGCCACCGTGGAACAACAAAAAGGCTGGTGTCATTGTTAGGACCAGAGAGAGGAGGTCAGGGCCACTGGGAACCAAAGGGAGTGTTCCATGGAGAAATAACCACATGGAAATTGTATTAATTAAATTACTGCCTGGCCCATTATATCTAGCCTCTTCTTGGCCAACTCTAACCCATTTCTATTAATCTGTGTTCACCATGAGGCTGTGGCTCACCAGGAAAGCTTCTAACCAGCATCAGTCTCAGGCAGGAGAACCACGGCGTCTCTCCCTGACTCTCCTTCCCAGCATTCTGTTCTGTCTTCCCCGCCTACCTGATTTTTGACCTATCAAAAGACCAAGGCAGTTTCTTTATTCACCCATGAAAGCAACACAAAGACATAAAAACCTCCTACACCAAAACAATAAATATGCCTATGGACTCAGGGAGATTGTGACAGCATGCACGGGCCCTACAAAGCTCAAGCCAGACAAAAATCCCAGCATAGAAGAGGGGAGAGGAGCAGGAAGTCCCACCCCAGCCAAGGAGCTCTTGGCATTTGATTGTCGGCGGAAAGGAGAATGTCAGTGTCCTTCAGTGGAGTGACACAACACACATCGACCACACTGCAGGACAGGCTTGTGCCTAGGAAGAGTAACAGAATCTGGACTGCATCATGTGTTTGTAAATAAGAAGGAGAAGAAAGAGGAGGAGAGAAAGAAATCATATGAAGTTGAGTGAGTAGGGAGGTGGGAAAGGATCTAGAAGGAGTAGGGAGAGGGAGTAAAGGCTAGCAAAATATACTGTATGAAATTCTCAAAGAATAAATAAAAATATAAAATATCTTTTATAAGACAAATCTTTATATACAGAAACAGACAATAGGCCATAGTTTTCAAGCCCTTATTATAGAACATTAACGGTGATATTCTGGAGCAGAGGGTAAGGTAGAAACAGGAAAGTAATGACTGTTGGGTTAAGCTAAATCTACCTAGCGTGCTTCCCCAACCATCCTATCTAAAGCATTTGCTATAACTTGGATGTTAAATGTCTCCCAAAGGCCCATGTGTTAAGGCTTAGTCCTCAGTGTGGTGTTATGGAGAGATGGTGAAGCTGTAAGAGGAGGGACCTGGTGGGAGGTGCTCAAAGAGATGGAAGTGTGCAGACAAAGAGGACTGTGAGTGCCCAGTCCTCTTCTTTCTTATTCTGTGCCCAGGTCCATGAGATGCACGGGTTCACCCCGCCACACTCTCCCATGACCCAACAGACCCTGGACTGAAACCTCCAAATCTGTGAGCCCAAGCAAAGCTTTTCTACTTACAGGTTAATTATCTTGGGCACTTGTTACCATGACAGAAACCTGTCTAACCAGTGCTTCAACTTTCTCTCTATTCCTGTGACCAACCACTCCAACCAGATGCAACTGAGGAAAGGTTTGTTTTATCTCACAACTTCCACCTCACACTCCATACTCGGGAAAAGTCAGGGCAGGAACCTAAAGGTAAGCGGCTCGCTATCCCATGCAGTGTTACCTCTGACCAGGGACATCATTCACAACCAGGAAAATACAGCAGGAGCCATGGAAGATCCTGCTTGCTGGCATGATCCCACATATATATATATAGCGCCATATATATATAATAAGATATAGTCTAATAAGATATAGTCTTATTATATAGCCAAGAATAGCCTGCCAAGGGAATGGTGCTCCCACAGTGGTATGGATCCTCTTCCATTGATTAATAAGCAAGACAATCCCCCACAGATGCCTACAGGCCAATCTGATGTTGGTAGTCGCCCAATTAAGACTCCCTTCTCAGATGACTCCAGTGTGACATGGGGGCCTACTTGTTGGGGTTTCTGTCCTGTCTGCCAGGTCCCAAAGAAAATCACACAGAGGTCTATGTAACTTATAAACTGATTGGCCCATTAGCTCAGGCTTCTTATTAGCTCTTATAACTTATATTAACCCATTATTCTTATCCATGTTAGCCACATGGCTCAGTACCTTTTTCAGCGGAGCAGGTCACATCCTGCTTCTTCGGTGTCTGGACAGGACTGTGGAGAGAGCTTCCTTCTTCCCAGAATTCTCCTGTTCTCATTGCCCCGCCTATACTTCCTGTCTGGTTGTCCGTCCTATACTTCCTGCCTGGCTACTGGCCAATCAGCATTTATTTAAAACATAATTGATAGAATACAGAATTGTCCTGCACCACTCCAGGCTGTGTCAAGTTGACAATTAAGCTAGGATACACAGTGCTCCCTTCTATCAATTCCGAATTATTTTATACCCTAGATCATAAGATATAAGTATCTGGTCTATCTAAAAACACAGGAATCCTGGGTCTTGTCCTCTTCGCTCTATGAATGGCTCCCAATAAGTGTCTGGTACTTGGCAGTCAAATAAACACTTTTAAATGACACAGGTTGACAAAAAGCCAGACTATCTGGTCACCTTGAACTATATGCACCAAGTGATATGCTCCAAACGCAGACACCTAACTCTCCCTTTTCCTGGACCACACTGAAGTGCAATTCTTGTTGATTTCCTTTCTATCTTCCAAACGCCTTCTCTGCACCAAGCTCGCCCATCCCCTACTCCCGCACCTCCACTGTCCATTACTGTAGGATGCAATTCCCCATGTCAGCATTCAGCCTTTTAGGCTGTAAGTGGTTTGGAGTGCAAATGTTTTTGAGATAATTCTGCTTTGTGGGACCTCTCCCCCATCCTCCCAATGTAGCTAGCGAGAAGAAAAAAAAACCCACTCTTAGCTGCCATTTCATCCAGGGAAGCCAAGGCAGCATCCTGGTTAGGGTGGTAGGGGAAGAAGGGAAAGGAATGGGCAGATGAGAGTCTCTGAAATTCCACACACTCTTACTTCAGGCATGAAAGGGAACGCTCTCCAACACTGTTTAGGATGAAAGAAACAGTCAAATCATCCTAAAATACCAAAGTCATTAAAATGCCTAGATAGCTAGGCAGAGAACAAGGTGGGAGACGGGCACTGAGTTGTAAAAGCTCAAGACACAGAATCATGCACACAGTTTTATTGCAAGGATGATGGGAGAGTGGGAGGCATCAACGGCTTGAGTCTCTGAAGTGTAAGTGATTTCTGTCTGTCTGCTTCTGCAGCCTGAACAAGTATCTTAGCTCTAGCCCCAGTCTTGGCACTTCTCCTTGCCTCTGGGACCGTGCCTACGTCTTTTCCAGCTGACCCTAGACCCTAGAGTGTAAGAGGGACACTCAGAGTCTAGCTTACAGGAGCTGTGGTGGGGACCCAGTGAGAGTACACGGAGAACCCAGAGTGCACACAGCAGGTGCTTACTAGATGTGAGGCGATGCTTGGGTGTTGGACTAGCACTGAGTAGTTGCACGGTCCCTCACCACTGTTCTGTTGGGGCAATTATTATAAGGGGTTCATCCTGATCTGTAGAGTATGATCCAAGATTCAGGGCTTTATGCCAATCAGCAGGAAGAGCAACGGGATGGACAGGCACTTTATTATTGAGTACAGTAGAGGCTAGTGAAGGAAGAATTCAGTTTAAGCTTTGGCGGGTTTGGTTTTTATGCTCCACTGCACTGAACTGGCCCTCACTGAATCACGCAGTTTAAGAAATTAACGTCCGGAAGAGTCTCTTAGCTTTCATAGTCGCTTTCTCTCAGCCTGGCCTTTTTCTCCCTCGTGAAAAGTTGCTGGAAACTAGGAAGATATTCTAATAATATTAGCCAAAAAGGCCCTGTTCTCTTGTAGCAAACCCCTGAGACCACAGCAGTTACTTTACGACTGCTAAAGGCTGGTGCTTGAGACTAATGTGAAATCTGGCAACAAACACACTCAACCTCTTACACGGTTTCCTAAAGATCTGGGCTCACTCGCATTTCACAGATCAGCAGATTCATAGAGCGCTCTCTCTCTCTCTCTCCCGCCCTCCCACTCCACCCTCTTTCTCCCTCTACCATCTCCCTGCCCTGCCCCTCCCCCTCACTCTCACTAACTAGTGTGCACAAGCTCTCTCTTGTATTCTGACATCCTATTCACATCTGTGTCTGGAACCCTGGTTTCTAGCATCCATCTATTGCTTCAGCTCTGACCTGCTGCATATCAGAGGGTCCCCCAAGAACTGTGAAATCAATCCCTGAGTCCTTCTCTTTTCATCTCATCCCAAGCACCTCGTGTTTACAGTCCACTGAAACCATGATTATTTTTGTTTAACCTGGATTTTTTTTTCAGTTCATGTCTTACCACGACTGCTCTGTGTTTTTCTTGCCCTTACAAAAGTTACCTGGGTTCCAGTCAACAATCCCCTGTCCAAGCTCATGTCCAACCCAATGAAACTCAGAGACCCAAAAGGACAAAGACATAGGAAAGGAAGAGGACTGGTAGGGAGGCGGGGATTCGAAGAGAGGGCAGTGTGAGGGAGGCGAAGAGGGTTAAATAGATGGAAACACTGTATATATATATGTGTGTGTGTGTGTGTGTGTGTGTGTGTGTGTGTGTGTGTGTGTGTGTGCGAAACTGTCAATAAACAAATAAAAATAAGTTAAGAGCACTTGCTGCTCTTCCAGGGGACCCAGCACCCATATCAGGTGGTTCAGGCTGTGACTTCAGCTGCAGCAAATTCGAACGTGAGCCCCTGCGTCCGTGTGCACATATAGACACAAAATAGAGAATAAAATAAACATGTCAAATAAATAAACATTCTCCAAGATTGGCATTTGTCCTGTGGGATCATGGGTCACACAGCAGCTGTGAAAATGCAGAGACGTGGTATCAGCGATGCTCACTGTAGTGCTTTTCAGAATCGCAGCAACAACAATAAATGCTAAGCAACCTACCCCTAGTGACCAGGTCATGGGGCAATACTAAGAAATAACCCACGAAGTCAGAGGGAAATCCCAGGGACAATGACAACAGCTGCAAAAAGTGTCAGTAGCTAGATTACCTTGAGGGAGAAAAGGGGGAAATGAGAGCGTAAACCCCATTTTAGGGAAGAAAACTATGTACATGTTAGAAAGAAACCAGAAGGGAATAGACCCGAGTCTTTGTAGTGGTCACCTTTGTGACCCTTCTTCCGACACCTCTCTTCATTCCTTGGTTTTCTGAGGTGAACTCATTTCACATGTGGGTACAAAACTCTCGGCAAAGATCAGGAAGATGTTTTGCTCTACTGGGCTCCAGACTCTTCCTTCTCCACCACGTTAGGAGGCTGCTTTGTCCCCACCACCCCTTAAAAGGGAAGGCAGTGCCACATCACGAAGCAATCAGCCAGTAGGGCTCATCGAAAAGCAACAAGCTGGCCTCTCAGAGATAATTTGTGAGCCTCCCTCCGGAAACCGGACCCGGAAACCCCAGTCGAGTGATCCAATGCACATCCTTCAAGAGTCTGTGCCCTATGCATTACACTTCCTGGTGTGAGCACTTTCTCTTCAGTTTCATTTAAATGTTTCAGGTCACCACACTCTCACTGCTACACTTTTGGCATCAAGCTATTAATCTGGCTTCTCTGAGTGGAAGAGAACAAAGCCAACAAACTTCGAAGATGCCCATCTAACTTTCTTACGTGGACCTGTTAGCTGGGAAAAAAAAGTCTTAACCCTCGTTAAAATGCCTGTACTTCCACTTAGACCCTATAGGAGACTTCTTATCTAAGTCATGCTAGACATTCCCATTTGTGAACCATCCAGCTAACAGATTTGCAGGAACTGGGGTAGGGGAGAAGGCTCAACAGTAAGAGCAGTGGTGGTGGTGCACACCTTTAATCCCAGTACTCAGAAGGCAGAGGCAGGCAGATCTCTGTGATTTCGAGGCTAGCCTGGTCTACAGAGCAAGTTCCAGAACAGGTTCCAAAGCTACACAGAGAAACCCTTGCCTTGAAAAATCAAAAAAGAAAAAAAGAAAAAAAAAAAGAGCACTTGATGCTCTGGCAGAGGACCCAAGTTCAGTTTCCAGCACACACATCAGGCAGTCCACAACCACCTGTAACTCCATCCTCAAGGGATCCAGCGCCTTCTCCTGGCCTCTGCTTGTACACACACAGGTAGCTATACATACACACAGGCAGGCAGACACACACACAAAGTAAATCATTTTTGATTTGCAGGGATTAAATGCGATGTGCATGTAAGGAAATCATTGTGTGCATACAGAAATCACTCCTTAAATGTTTGATAAATCTGGTAAGCCGGACAGCTGTCTGGCAGAGGCGCCAATCTCCTCATTTCTGTCTCCCTAGCTGATACTAATAGGTTAGAGTTGAGGGTACAACTCATGACCTTGAGAAAACAAAATTCCACTTGGTACCCAAACCTAAAGTTTGGTCCCACCATTAAATTAACCAGCCTCGGATCACAGGAGGGTACCATTGAGCCTTCCCAGTGTTGATAAGAGCCAGAACTGGAACACTGGCTGTAGCAAGGGGAAAAGAAGACAGAGTGAAGAGTCACATGTGAGATGGAATCAATAGGGTTTGATGAATAGCCCTTAGAGAGGCTGGAGGAGGAAGAAGAATGGAGTCCCCTAGCTCCTGACTTGGATGATTAAATGCGACTCTCATTCACTCAGTGAATTATCTCCTGTGCACACACTACGGTCCAGGGCTGTTCTGGGTGCAGGAGCCATCCCAGTCCAGCAAAGAGGGAAAAGATCGGCTCTGTGAAGTTTTCTAACTGGGAAGACTGACATAACAGACAGAGAAACAAACAACAACAATAAAAAAAATAACTGACCATGATAACTGAGACAAAGACAATAGACAAGTCAATGAGGAGACGAATAATAAGACAAAGTCTGTTTAGGATAGGATGGCCCCCCTTGAAGAGGTAACCCATGAGGTTCCCGAAGGAGATGGAGCTAAGAAGCAGGGAGGAGGGAGACCATCCTAAGAGGGAGGAGCAGGTGTACAGACTGAGGGGCGGGAAGAGCACTGTATTTGGTAAGGGTGAGGAAAAGCCTATGCAACTGAACTGTGAAGAGGGAGAGACTAGCAGAGAGGCTGGAGGAGAAGGCGGGGCCGTTAGTTGAGGATGGGCCTTAAGAAGCAGGCTCTGAGGTACTTGCGGGAAATCTCCAGACTAAAGATCCAAGGCTACGGCCTAAAATCTAGAACCGATACTGAGATTGGAGAAAGTGCCCAGTTGCACCAGAATTGCCAGAGAATTTCAGAAATAATGGGTTTCTCAGGCACCAGAAATACAGGTTTCTAGATCCAGAACATGGAGATCGGTTTCTTCAATGCTGTGGTCCACTTGTTCAGGAATATTTCCTGTCTCCCCTTCCCCACAGGTTAGGATAAATCTAAGCACTGGAGATGCACATAAGATAGCTTCTGAGGTAAAGAAAGAATACTCCCTAAATGAATAAGAATACACCTCACACAAAAATAGCCATCCTAATAAATTATCACCCAACAGTAATTGGACCCACTCTTGATAAGACATGTCTTGAGAAAGTGACTTTGAACTGAGTGGTGAAGAAAAAGGAGGCTGTCTGGGAATGAGCATTCTGGGCAGAGGGAATCACCATGGCAAAGGCCAAATGGGAACCTGGGTGTGGTGGTACACTTATAATCCCAGCACGTGGGGTGCTGAGGCAGGAGGATCACTGTGAGTGAAAGGCCATTCTGGGCTACAGAGTGAGATCCTGTTTGAAAAGCAAAATATAACAAACACAAAAATACTGAGTCTAATCTTTTGGATTATCTGAACTTGATTAACCAACCAACATAGAGAAGAGGGCATGATGAAGAAGATGCTGTCTCATCTCTGGGTGTTCCTCCTGCAAGGTTGTCCTGGGTACTGTTCCTCACACAGATACAAAAGGTCAGAAATACGATTTTTCTCTCCTCTCTGTGTGTGTCTGTGTTTGTGTGTGTCTCTCTCTGTATGTCTCTCTCTCTGTGTCTCTCTTAAGTTTTTGTGTATGTGTCTCTCTGTCTCTCTCTTTGCCTCAATGTCTCCGTGTCTCACTGGATTGGCAGTTCAGAGAAGCAAAGAGGTAAGTACAGTCATGCTTTATAAGGAAGAGCATCTTAGACAATGATGCTTATGTTCTGAGAGAGAGCCATGATGATTAATACCTCTGAGTCTGGTGATGTAACTGCTTTTGAAACCATGTGTGTTAGTGTTATCATCATTGTTATGGTCCTACCAAACTCCGACTATCTGGATTTCAGATGAAATATCTGTGACAGTGAATTCTGGGTCTGAGATTATAATTATACTTACTGCATAATCCTTTCCAATCATTTCTATTCTAAGAAACCGGAATCCTGAAAAATGCTAATATTTATTGAGCATATAGATTTGCCTGGTTTACTGTGCAATCTCATGCCTCCTTGCAATGTCCAGGTAAGGCATGAACCATGAAACACATGCTCTTTTTTAAATGTAGAAATTGGGTAAGGCGACGGGGACTTTTTCCTGTGACCAAGCTGCATCTAGGCAGAGTCTCAGTTCGATTTCTTGGGAATGGCTGAGATCTTAACACAGCTACTTTCTTGGCCCCAGGGCCCAAAGGCAGATTTCTCTCTCTCTCTCTCCTCCCCCCCCCCTCTCTCTCTCTCTCTCTCCTCCCTCTCTCTCCCATCAGTCCAGGTTGCAGACACCAGCCAAAACCACCTGTCTCCCATATAAGAGGAAAAGTAGAGAGAAGAACCTCCTTGTTTCTAGGGGGAGGGGACCTAAAGACTGTTATAGGCTAGCTACGGGATCTTACTCCCTCTAATGATTCAAATTCAGTGGTGTTTTAAAAGGTGAGCCGGCCCTTTGAGCCTGCAACACCTCCCCCACCCCCACCCCCGGGCCAGTTTAAATCTAAAAAGGTCCTGCTTCTTCTTTTCCTGAGCCCCTTCCTGCAAACTTCTCAGTGCATCCGCAGAAGTGTCTCTAGGTATGAGGGAAGTTAGTGTCTCCCGCTGCTCTCTGCCTCAGTGACAGATCCTGTCCGTCTGTCAGTCCGTCCCCCTCCCCCCCCCGTCGTCCCTCCCGCCTCCCTTCCCTTGCTTTCTCCCTCCCTCCTTCTTTATGGGGAGGCTCTTGGCCTAGGTCCCTGAGCCCAGCCCGGTACAGGCAAAGGACCGACCTACGGCGAGAGGAGTCACATCTCCCTTGAGGCTGGAGCTACAAGCTTTTCAAGAGCGTCTGCTCACCATGAGCCGACAGCCACAGCCTCAGCTTGCGCGAACTGTGCGCTCCTCTTCCCTCCCGGTGTCACCATCGACTTCGCCCATGTCCCAGTATGTGTCCCGCTCAGACTCCAAGGGAGCATTGGACAGCAGCAGCCCCGAAGCCAACACGGAAGATGACAAGACCGAAGAGGACATGCCTACACCCAAGAACTATCTGTGGCTCACCATTGTCGCGTGTTTTTGCCCAGCGTACCCAGTCAATATCGTGGCTTTGGTCTTCGCAATCATGGTGAGTGGGGTTGATATCAAAAGCAGCTGCAAAGGAACGATCCGGGCGGAGCTGTCTCTCACGGACTTTTTGTGCTGGGTTTTGGTGTACACACCTCTTCCCTGCCTTTCTTCTGCTCAGCTCTCCCCGAGCGCTGCTGCACAGAGACTAGCCAAGCCTTTGCGCTCCCCTTGCCCCAGCGCGCTCCCTCTCCAAGTTCCCTATCCCCAACTGCTTACCTAGCACCTCTGGCTTGGCCACACTAGCGCCCCTGCCCTCTAAGCCCCCAAAGCTGCCCTGTGTTAGCAAGTTCTTTCTCTTTGCCAGCACTGGGCTCTGCCTCCATGGGGTCCTCCCTGGACTTGCCCCCCTCCTTTGCCCAGAATGCTTTCTCTAGGGTCAAAGTTCCTTCTGTTTCTTCCTGCACCCAGCACCCCTCCCTTGCCTCTCTCTGGCACCTGTTTTCCAGCCCTCTGGAGGTTATCACCAGGACATTTCCACAGGACTTTCTTGACTATACCTTGCGCTCCTCTCACAAGGGAAAAGCCGGCTTGCTCTTTATTCTCCCTCAGTTTGTCCTAGACCGTTCCCATTTTGCTGCACACGGACCTTGTCGGACTATTCCCAGGAACCCCTCCACCACTCTGTCCTGTGCCCAGGGCCCCCAGCCAGTGCACCTGGGGACTCCCCCATGCAACTGCATCCTGGGGTTCAGCTCTGTTGCCCTCATCAATGCTCCCAAGAACCAGATCCCCCGTTATTGACTAGAGCAGCTGGTCCCCGGTGGTGGCAGGTGAAATTCACACAGACGCTGTCCCGGGTTAACCCCAGCAGTTCGTGCTCCCTCCCCCATAGGCCCACGTCTCCTGCAGCTAGCCAATGCAACTCCCACCCAAGGCGGGACTCAGCTGGACTAAGGTTCGGCCACCTGCATGGAGTACTCCCACCGGTAAAACCTAGCCTGGGTACAGCAGGGATTCCATTTATACCTACTCACTGACCTTCCCCAAACCTGGCTAACTGCACCAGCGTGCAAGTGCTCAGTCGCTGCAGTTTTTGGCTTTGTTCAAATCCCAGTCACACCACTTGTTAGTCCTAAGGTGTCCAGAAATGGGTGCGGCTCTCTAAACCTCGGTTTCTTTGTAAAACGGGAATTATCATAGCTATTGTCCTGGGTGATTGTAAGCATTAATGAGATAACTGTGACAATACCTAGAACGGTGCCCAGCATCACAATAATAATAATAATAATAATAATAATAATAATAATAATAATAATAATAAATAATTTCCTTATTCAAATGTTACTTCATGAGACCTGGCTAAAAGTTTAAAACGAAAGACATCCCCCTCCCCCGCCAAGCTGTAGGTATCCCTTCCCTTTTGCTTCCAGAGCAAGAGACTTCTCTTCACTAATATAGTGTTTAAGACTTTTAAGGTTTGATTTGGGGGGAAGCATTTACAGCACGTGAGTGGAGGTCAGAGGTCAAAGGACAACTCACCTATAGGTGAGTTCTGGGTTGGGACTTGGGTCCCCAGGCTTGCACAGCAGGCGTCTTTGCTGGCTGGACCATCTCACTGGCCCTTATTCTATTTTTTGTTTTGTCTTGTTTTTCGAGACAGGGTTTCTCTGTAGCTTTGGAGCCTGTCCTGGAACTAGCTCTTGTAGACCAGGCTGGCCTTGAACTCACAGAGATCCACCTGCCTCCGCCTCCCAAGTGCTGGGATTAAAGGCATGCGCCACCACCACCCGGCCCCTTATTTTATTTTTTAATATATCTGCTGCCTGTGTCCCCTCATTGCACAAACCTCCAGCTATGTGAGGACAGAGATATTTGCCATGTTTATTAGTGGGTGCTGCAGAAGCAGTCACAAGAGACTCTGACACATTGATAAACTCAGGAAATATTACAAAATGAATGCAGGGGGTGAAGGATTAGGTGTTGATGGATTCACGTGTCCATTTTGGTCCTGTTTCAAAGTCCGGGAAGTTGAAGTTATCACATCCTTTCAATAGGACCAACCAGCTCACTTCCCCACTTCCTTCCTCTTCCTGGGTTTGTTTTTATTTTCCTAGAGGCTGGAGGAGTTGTAGGCTGCCAGACTCTCCCAGCAGCGGACTCTCAGGCTGGCACCAGTGCCCACATTCCATCCTGGTTTATTCGTGAAGCAGCTAATTTACTCTTCCGGGTGCCATTTGGGGGGGAACCCCTACAGAGGCTTTCCCTCTCGCTGGTCGCTCAGCTGGTGGTGACAGGCTGGATGCTAGGGATGCAGCTGGGGAGTCCTGGAGGCTGAGGCTTGGGATGGAAGGAAGCCTCTCTTAGTCTGGTCCCTTCCCAAGCTTTTCTCCAAAGCTTGACAGCATGAGACCATTTGACTGTCAGAAAGCTGTAGAAAAGTTCCATAAGTTTTTTAAAGCTTTGGTTGTTTATCTGAAAAGTGGGGATGGGATGTTGGTGTGTGTTGTTGTTGTTTGCTTCAGTTGAGGGTTTTAATTTAATTTTGGTTTTCTTTGTTTGTGCGGGTGCCTGTGCATGTGATATGGGAGGGGAAGAGGTCAGAGGACAGCCTTGTGGAGTTGCTTCTCTCCTTCCACCTTTCCGTGGGTTCTGGGGGTTGAACTCCGGTCTTCAGCTTTGTGTGGCAACTGCTTCACCAACTATCTGTCTTGCCAGCGGTAGTTTTGTTGTTTTTTTGTTTCAGGCTTGGGGTTTGTAGGTAGCTATGCTGGCAGTGCTGTTTTGAGACAAAGTTTCACTTTGGAGTCCAGACTAGCTTTGAACATGAGCCTCCTGCCTCCACCTCTTGGGTTGCTGAGTTGACAGGTCCGTGCCATTGTACCTGCCTTGTGTACATTGTTTAACATTGAGTGGTACAGTCATATGGATGAGACAAAATATACCTGCCAATCATGTAGAGCCTGCAGCATTGTGCTGGGTATGTGGAACAGTCATGACACAGATGGGTAGGTAGGTTCGGTATCTGGAGGCATCACATGCTACATATGGAAACAAGCAGAATATGAAACAACTGAAGTCAAAATTCTAAACAGCCCCTCCTACTTGCTTGCTATTGTGGATCCTCTAAAGTATCGGAAGCAATTGCTTGTTCAAGAAGCGTAAACACAGACAGGATTGATACATTTCATGAGGATGATTCCCAAGGGCAAAGAGAAAAAGTTGTGCAGAGGAAGGTGAGCGCATGAGTGTGTTATAACGTTGTTGAGAGGAGAGAGGGGAGTTTTATTTGTTCCAGGGTCAAAGGTCCGTGTCTAGCAAAGACTTTACGGCTGGCATGACATCATCTGAGTAAGAAAAATGAGAAAGACCCGGACAAATTGGCTTTCTTGTAAACCCAACCTCACAATTTCTCATGAACACATCAGTATATCGATCATATAACTGGGTTTATTTATGAGGGTAACACCCTGTTTGCTTTCTGAAAACACACCTATTTTTTTATTTTTTTCATTGTTTTTATAGAGCTATATATTTTTCTCCACTCCCCTCCCTTCCTCCCACTTCCCCTTCTACCTTCTCCTGTGATCCCCACACTCCCAATTTACTCAGGAGATCTTGTCTTTTTCTACTTCCCATGTAGATTAGATCCATGTATGTCTCTCTCAGGGTCCTGTTTGTTGTCTAGGTTCTCTAGGATTGTGAATTGTAGGCTGGTTTTTCTTTGCTTTATTTCTAAAAGCCATTTATGAGTGAATACATATATTTGTCTTTCTGGGTCTCGGTTACCTCACTCAATATGATGCTTTTTAGATCCATCCATTTGCCCGCAAATTTCAAGATATCATTATTTTTTTTCCCACTGTGTAGTACTTCATTGTGTAAATGTACTATACCTTATTTATCCATTCTTCAGTTGAGGGACATTTAGGTTGTTTCCCGGCTCTGGCTATGACAAACAATGCTGCTATGAACATAGTTGAGCACATGTCCTTTGGTACGATCGAGCATCCACTGGGTATATACCCAAAAGTGGTATTGCTGGGTCTTGAGGTAGGTTGTTTCCTAATTTTCTGAGAAATTGCCATATTGATTTCCAAAGGGGCTGTACCAGTTTGCACTCCCACCAGCAATGCAGGAGTGTTCCTTTTACCCCACATTCTCTCCAGCACAAACTATCATTGGTGTATCTTGGCCATTCTTACAGGTGTAAGATGAAAACTCAGAGTTGTTTTGGTTTGCATTTCTCTAATGACTAAGGATGTTAAGCATTTCTTTAAGTGTCTTTCAGTCATTTTAGATTCCTCTGTTGAGAGTTCTCTGTTTAGGTCTATACCCCATTGTTTTTTATTGGATTATTTGTTCTTTTGATGACCAATTTCTTGAGTTCTTTGTATGTTTTGGAGATCGGACCTCTGTCTGATGTGGGGTTAGTGAAGATCTTTCCCATTCTGTAGGCTGTCATTTTGACTTGTTGACCATGTCCTTTGCTTTACAGAAGCTTTTCAGTTTCAGGAGGTTTCGTTTATTAATAGTTTCTCTTAGTGTCTGAAAGAACAGCCTCTTGATAGCTCATAGTGGGGACTGGATTCCAACTTGAGAGTTGATGAGATACCATATTCAAACCATAAAAATCATCCAATCCTGCCATGGATGCACAGGATTTGAGGTGTCTTGTGATGTCCTGTTCTGGCTGTTTTCCATCTCACTCAATTATAAATTCATGAAAAATATAGCAATATGTCAGGGAGTCTCAGCTAGGAGTTGTACATTCCCCATAAAGTCATTTGGAAATGTTGGGGAGCTTCTATAAGGGTCACAGTGGTTTGGGGATTTGGGCATCGATGAGAAGAGTCAAGGTACAAATGAACGTCCAGCATTCAGGTTTTCTCTCAAGGCTGAACTGGCATAACCCAAGTAACAACAGCACCCCATTGCTGCTTCCAGTTCATGTGACCAAACCCTCCGACCAAAGGCAGCGTTGGGAGGAGAGAGCTTATTTCGGCTTGTAATTCACGATGTTCCTCCAAAACAGCAGGGTCAAGGCCATGGCAGCTTCCTTTTCTTTGCTGTGCTGAAATGTCCTGAGCAAAAGCAACTTGGGGAGGAAAGGATTTATTTGGTGACTCCCAGGTCACAACCTATCATTGAGTAGAGTAGGAGCAAAAACTCAAGGTAGGAACCTGAAGGCAGGGGCCATTGAGAAACGCTGCTTGCTGGCTCTCTCACTGGTATGCTCAGCAAGCTAAGTCCACCTGCCTAGGGATGATGCCCACAATGAGCTGGGCTCTCCTACATCAAATAACCATCAAGACAATTCCCCCACAGACATACATAGAGGCCAGATTGATTTGAGTAATTCCCCAGTTGAGACTCCCTCAGATGACTCTGGCTGAGTCAACTTGACAACCAGTGAGAATTCTAACAACAACAACGACAACAAAAATACAGTATAAGCCGGGCGGTGGTGGCGCACGCCTTTAATCCCAGCACTCGGGAGGCAGAGGCAGGCAGATCTTGGTGAGTTCGAGGCCAGCCTGGTCTACAAGAGCTAGTTCCAGGACAGGCTCAAAGCTACAGAGAAACCCTGTCTTGAAAAACAAACAAAAAAAATACAGTATAGTGGAAGATGGTGCTGAAAAATATTGAAAAGATTCTGAAAAACCAGTTTCAAAGGTGATTAATTAAAAAAATGCAAGCAACCTCAAAATAATCAAAACCTGTGCTATTAAAGCCAAGCCTGAGGAGCGTCGAGGAGCATTCTATGACATGTAATTACATGTTGGAGTGGGTACATGGGAATAAAACTACTTTGAAAATGCAGAAGATTGTTCAAGCTGTGGGGATCTAACAACCGTTGTGGAACCAGGGAATCCTGGGGTTAAAGATGCAACATCCATCAGTAAATGGTAGGACAATGAAGACTGATGCGCTCAACATCTCCTGTGGTGGAAGCGCGGAAATCCTCAATACACCGAAAGAGTACTTGCCAAAAGTATGTTTACCCTCTATTCAACATGGAGAGTGTTGTACTGTGTGACTTTTCCTAGGGTGACGTGAACAAATGCCTGTTCTTCCCAGACGGCACTGACGACAGATGAAAAAGTTAATTCTACCCAGGTCTAGCTTAGCCAATCGGTGAGTTTGGGGTTGCTTGCAGGAGGAACATGGACGACTCCAAGGCAGCTGCATTACTAAAACGTCCAAAGTTCCCCTCCTCCCTCCTAGAATGAGTTACTGCTAACCCGCACTGCATCTCAACTGCAATTACAGTGCAGCACCCTCCTTGGGGCCGGTGCAGCCCTGAACCAGGGCCCACGGCTTGGCAAATGGAGCACAGGCTGGTTTTCAGGTTTCATTCAACATCCTCCCTTCTGTCCCCGGTTATTTCTATTTATTACCTCTGAAAGGAGCCCATAATTTCTCAGCATAGCCCTCCACCTGGAGAAAGAATGTTTGCCAACTCAACAAATATCCCTATGCTAGACTTTCTCCAGGTACCAGCACCTTCCCCTGTTTCTACTGTGCTATTAAGAACAGCAAGGTCTCTCTATAGATCCGGAAGAAGTGAGGTCCCCTGTGGGTTGTAAGACTGCTGGCAAAGTTGGGGTGAGGTGACCATCTGCAGTATTATAACTGGAATTCGATGGCTGCCGCAGAAGACTGTGGCCGAGTCCATGCTAAGCCTCCATCCTTCTCGACATCCTGAAACCGCCCTACACAGTCACTGCAGTCGTAGGTACAGAACAGACCATGACTTCTGACTGGATAGCTTCCGACCTCCTGTCACCAGGATTCTCCTTCACACCTTCAGAGCCTCTGCACAGACTCCAGTGAGGTTCAAACCCTGTGCTGTTTGTCGTTTATAATTCCATGTAAGTGTCTCGATCTTTCTGGAGGTTGGGGCTTTTTAACCCTGTAAGATGGGGGCTGTGGTGGTACTTAGCCGAGTACACTTGCCCAGACTAAAAGATAAACATTTAAAAGTTTCAGTTTACTGCCTACAATGCAAGCAGAACACAGTCGTGACCCTGGTGATGGAGGTGATGGTGGTTGTGACGGTGTCTATAGACTAAAAGTACAAGTCATTACCTTTCCCAGGAGAAATCTCTGTTTTGCTGTGTGACTAGAAAATCCAATATTGCCGGGAGGTGGTGGCGCACGCCTTTAATCCCAGCACTCGGGAGGCAGAGGCAGGCAGATCTCTGTGAGTTCGAGGCCAGCCTGGTCTACAGAGCTAGTTCCAGGACAGGCTCCCAAGCCTCAGAGAAACCCTGTCTCGAAAAACCAAAAAGAGAAAAGAAAATCCGATATTAATAAAAGCAACGACATGCCTTCTGAATAAGTATTTCTTGCAGCCTAAAGGTAAACATTAAAGCTAAACTAAAATAATAATAATAAAATAATAATAAGCCTTCAGCTCCGTATGGAAGAACAAAAGTTCTTGTTTTTCTTACTCTGATCTGAAGCCACTTGAAGTGCTGGTAGGTGAACTTAAAACTACATACACACCCAAAGACAAACTAAGAGTACAGGGAAAGAAAAGACGGACAGATGAACGGTCAAGCGTGGACTGACTGCACGCAGTCAGTCTAGTGACTAGTGATCTAGATCTAGTGACCGAGAAGAAAAAAGCCAATTTTACCTGCAAAACTCTAAGGAGATTCAGAAATTAGAGGTATCAGAATACATTGCCTTTGAAGGTGATTAAAGAGAAATGGTGCAGATGAAGAAAAGGGAAGTCTGTGAAAGCATGTTCAAGATGTCACTAGGAGCTGGAGAGATGACTCAGTGGTTTAGAGAACTTGTTACTCTTACAGAGGACAGAGGTTCGATTCCCGGAACCCGCATGGCAGCTCAGTAACTCCCTGAGACTCTGACGCCCCTTCTGAATTCCAAAGGTACCGGGCACTCACGTGGTGCGGACACACGGGCAGGCAAAATACCAATCCACATAAAAAATAAATAAATCTCTTTTTGAACAAGGAAACCAGAAGAAATCTAGACAACATCTATAACCCTATGAAGCCAGGCAACTACATCCTCAGCAACTATGACCAAAGGTGGATTTGTTCTCTGGTGAGGATTAACAGAAGGTGACTAGTCACAAGGCAGGGGAGAGAGTAGAAATCGGGATTAATGGAAAGTCACTGAGTTCAACAAGGATGCTCTTGGCCCCACTCCACTGATGAGGATGGGAGAATCTCTCTCCAAGGATGTAAACAGTTCCAGCATGAAAGTGTCTTTGGGGGTTGTATTAATTGCGGACCTTAGGCTATGGCCAATACCTAACACAAAAGAAAGCGTGGCTTATTCTGACACAAAGTTGGGGGCACACTCCATCATGGAGAAGGCACTGAGGCAGTAGCTCACATTGTGGCCACGGTCTGAGTCTAGACTGTGTCCCACAGACTCATGGTTTGAGCCTTTGTCCCCAGCTGATGGTGAACTTTTGGAAAGATGCGGCATGTTTATGAGGTCAAGGCCATCCTACAGAGGGAGGTCAGTAGGCGTGGGCCTGTGTAGGTTGTATCTGGTTCCTGTATACTCGCTATGCTTTCTGGTCTGCCGTGACATGAACAACACCCACTGCACACCCCACCGCCGGGAACAGAGCTTTACTCTCCTGCCGCCATGCCGAACAGAGATTGAGCCAAATTCAATCTCCCCGCCCTTGAGGTATTTCTAGTAGGTATTGTGGTCATAGCAACGTGGAAATAACCAATATACATGGAATCCAGCAAAGGCATTCAAGGTAGAAAAGAAGCAAAGAGAAATACCACTGCAATCAAGACAATTGGTTTTAGAAACCAACAGAAGACACCATTGATAACGGATGCCTGGGCCAAAGCCATTCGCAGGAAGCCACAGACTTCCGTGAACTTGACCACACCTTCTCAGGATGACAAGATTTGTGGTCATAAAGAAAACAAATATCCATAGAATGAAATACAAACTGAGTTCTAGGTTCTTTCCATTTGACCCAGAATCTACCAGGCACTGGATCATCCATCAAAACTGGGTTTCAGTCAGGCAGTGGTGGTGCACACCTGTAATCCCAGCGCTTGGGAGGCAGAGGCAGGCAGATCTCTGTGAGTTCAGGGCCAGCCTGGACTATAAGAGCTAGTTCCAGGACAGGCTCCAAAGCTACAGAGAAACCTTGTCTCAAAAAACCAAAAAAAAAAAAAAAAAAAAAAGCAAAGAAAAAAACTGGATTTCAGGTGAATGACAGTTAGGTTGCCTGGTCTATATAGTGACTTCCAGGACAGCCAGGGATATGTAGAGGGACCCTGTTTCAAACCACACACAAAAGAAAGTATGGATACTTGCCACACATGGTGGTCCACGCCTTTCATCTCAGCACTAGGGAGGCTGAGGCAGACAGATCTCTGTGAGTCTGGAGCAGCCTGGTCTACTTAGGGAGTTCCAGGCCTGTCACGGTTATATATAATGAGACCCTGTCTAGAAAAAAATAAATGAAAATAAAAAATATTATGAACCCCTGTGACTTCATTCCTATTTATTTCTGTGTGTGGAGGCTGAAGCCCTGAGAAGCACATAGGTGGTCCCAGAGGATAAAGACCTGACTGAAGTCTACCATCATTCGAAAGTGTTTCTCCAGGCACGCACCGACTTCATGTATCACTGCACAGTGTCTGAGAAGCTCCTGCCTCATCATTTCCAAAGTCTGATCACTGTGTAGGAGAGTACCAGTGAACATCTGTACTTAGGAACCTAGAATCAAGCTACTATGGCGGTCCTTTGGATCTGAGACCAGAGATGTGGAATACAAATATTTCAAGATGGTAATCCATGTTTCTCTACCAAAGAACACACGTTTTTAAGTCCTGTTCGTATTTACTGACAAAATGCTAAAACAGATGAGTATGTCATAACATGCATGAACATATATACACACTACAATGTAATATGTGTGCACACAGGCATATATACACACTATAATGTAATATGTGTGTATATATGGAATGTATATTTATACATGCGATTGACCACTAATGGATGGTTGTTGAAGTGGGGTTATAGCCGCATGAAAACACATTCTGTCACACTGCCAGTGCTTATATACCATTGGAAATACAAAGGAAGAAAGACAATGGACGATGGGATAAAAAAAAAGACTAAGGCTTCCTTCCAAAAGCAGTGAACACATCTGAATGATGAGCAAAATAAGACAGCAAAATGTCAGTGGGATGAATCACTGAACAGGTCATGGTCGCAATGGGGTTGACCCTTCCCTAACAAGCAAGCCGTTTCTGACTTGCCGACTTGCCGTGTGTGGAATCCACCAAGAGGGGGCCAGGCAGGAGTCACACGGTGCACAACGCTTCTCAAACTCCAGCCTCCAAGGAGCTTGTTAGGCCGTAGATGCCACTGCTCTCCTAGTGTCCTGTTGTAAAATCACCCCCCTGTTGGGGCCTCTCCCATCTTTCTCCGTGCCCCACGTGGGGAGCTCACCTGTTTCGCTCACTCTTTATATCTCAATCCCATATGAACTGAGAAGAAGGAGTCTGCAGTTAGCTCCTTTTGTGAAAACTATCTATTCTTTGAAAAGTCTTGGGTTACCGTTGCTGTACATTGTTGTTCTTTGACTGGCCTGGTATGGCCTCTGTGACTGGTATGGCCCTTGTGACTGGTATGGCCCTTGTGACTGGTATGGCCTCTGTGACTGGTATGGCCTCTGTGACTGGTATGGCCCTTGTGACTGGTATGGCCCTTGTGATTGGTGTGGCCCTTGTGACTGGTACGGCCCTTGTGATTATATGGCCCTTGTGACTGGTGTGGCCCTTATTATTAGTGCTGTTTTACAACATACAATGTTTTCCTTTTTTGGCATTTTCATAGCAATGTAATTTCACTTGATTTGCATAAAAGTTACTCTCCCTTCTTAAACAGACGCAGGAAGGTGACGCTAGGAGGCAAAATCAGAAACATCAGCCCCTGCACTTTCCACTCAGTCGCTGGAAACATAGGATGAGATGTCACACACAGCCCCTTGATTGTAGCACGGTTCTGAATGCCCGACTCTTTTAATAGACTTGCCTCGTCAATACGGGAGCATCATCTATTACTCTCCATCAGCCCATGTTGAAGTCCTCCCTGACGTTTGGCTTTAATGATGGGCAAAAGGACAATTCTCTTTGCCCTTGAAGATATTTATGGAGCAAAAACTACTAAGAGCTGAAATGGAGACAGATAAGCATGAATGGGTTCACGTAATAAGAGGAAATAGACCTTGCCCTCTGGAAGCCCCATCTCAGAATTCCCAAAAATACTTTCAGGCTACGAAACTCAGGACCAAGCAAAATCTAAACAAGAAACCCCCAAATGATCTGAAAATTAAGGCATCATTACTAAAAATATCCACTAAGTGCCTGCATACATCAGGATATTTTGATGGAAGTCAGCTGTCTAGGATTTTGGAGTCTGAAATGCTGACCTACACGGAGTTCTTGCATCCAGTCCAAAGGACTCAGACTGTGATCAGGGATTAATGTAACCCTACAGGCCCGGAGGATGTAGGGAGAGAGAGAAGCAGAGGGACAGTGGGAGAAACATAGCCAGACAGCTGCAGAGAAAAAACTCCACTCCTCCCTAGACACACAGACAGGGAATTGAGGGGTAAGAAGACGGCAGAGCCTTTGGAAAAGGGGAGAGTCAGTTTGTATAAGAGGGAGCATATTGTGACATTAAGACTTCAGTGCCGCAGCTCACAAGAACAGAGGGCCAGTAAGATGGCTCAGAGGGTGAATGAACTTGGGGCCGAGTCAGACGATCTCAGTTTGACTGCTCCGTGCCACTTTGGTGGAAGCAGAGAACCAAATCCAGATCGTTGTTCTCTGATTTTACAAACGTACTGTGGCACATGTGACCAACACACAGAGAGATGCTGAATTAAACATAGGTTTTCTTTTTCAATTTTTTAGTTTAACTCTTTTTTTCACTTTATTATATTTTAAAAAAAAGAAAACAAACTATCTTTTTTCATTTTACATACCAATCCCAGTTCCCACTCCCATTCCCTTCGCCCACCCACCCCCTCAACCAATCCTGGTCTTTTTCATGATTAAATGACAAATATTAGTATATTCATAATAGCCAGTAGAAAACATTAAGTACCCACCACAGAGGAGATGGTGCTCAGTAGGCATGAGGACATACAGAAACTGGGCAAGCATGGTGGCCACCTCTCTTCCCAGCCTTCAAGGGAGTCTCTCCAGCGAGCTGACTAACTACACTAGCCAATCGGTAAGCTCTGGATATAATCGAGAGACCCTGCATTAGTAAAAGCAGAATAATCCAGGAAGACCCCTGACATCAAGTTCAAGCTTCCACATACGTGCACGCATGTGAACATGCATACATGTGCAAACACTGCACAAATGCTTTCGATACTCAAGGCCAAGTGAGCACACGTATCAGAGCTATGTAAAGAAAACACTGCTAAGAGATGAAAACTGAGAAAGAGCAACTGAACTGAATGCAGAGCTACCCCGTGGCCTGCTAGAGACTCAACCAGCGTTGGCAGCAGGCTGCTTAGCATAGTAACTCCTTACTATTTTGGTCTCCTTGTTAGAAATACGGAAAGTTTTTAATAATATTTTGATTAATTCTTTGATAATGTAACATAATGCATATTGACCCTATTCAGTCCCCTCACCTCTTCCCAGATTCACCCCTCCACCCTCACCTCCCTGTCTGTCCAACATTGAGTCATCCTCATTGTTGTCCTCCTCCTTCCTCCTCCTCTTCTTCCTCCTCCTCTAAAGCTATTAAGTCCAATTTGTGTTGCCGAGCTGCTCTTGACAATGGGACCTGCTCAGGAATGTTGTCACGAGGCCACATTAAAGAAAACTGACTCCCCTTCCTGCAACTATCAAAAGCCAGTAGCTCCTCAGCTGGAGGTGGGAGTCCATGCCCACCCTTGTCTTAGGGACACCGAGGCCACAGCAACTCTTATAAAGGAAAACATTCCACGGAGGCGGCGGCTTACGGTTTCAGAGATTTGGTCCATTATCTTCATAACGGGAAGTAGACATGGTGCCGGCTACAACTTGATCAGAAGGCATCAGGAAATGGTCTCAGATACTGGCAGCCTAGGAAACCTCAAAGCCTGCCCCCACAGTGACACACTTCCTCCAAAAAGGCCACACCTACTCCAACAGAGCCACACCTCCTAATAGTGCCGCTCCCTATGAGCTTATGGGAACCAATTACATTCAAATTACCACACCCCTCCGTGCTGGGAAGTCTTGCTTGAACTTGTGTAGGCTTCCTGCAATGCTAGCATAATCACTCTGAGCTTTCTATATGGAACTGTCCTTCATGTTCAGAAAGCTGTTTCCTTGGAGTTATGTATCACTTCTGGCTCTTACAATCCTTTTGCCCTCTCCTGGGGAAGAACCTTGAGAGCTGAGGGAACAGATGTGATATGTACGTGTGATTTAAGGCTGTGCTCAGGCCACCATCTGCTATTCTCTTCACTCTGCGCAGCTGTGGGCCTCTGCATCAGCTACCATCTACTGCAAACAGAAACTTCTCTGAAGAGGGTGGAGAGGTGCACAATTGTTGTAAGGAGGCCGCTTGTTCGTTTCCTGGCCGCCCAGACTCCTGAAATAACCACAAAGAAACTGTATTAATTAAATCACTGCTTGGTCAGTTACTTAAGCGTATTGCTAGCTAGCTCTTACATCTAGAATTAACCCATTTCCAGTATTTTATATTTTACCACGAGGCTCGTAGCCTACCAGTAAGGTTGCAGCATGTCTGTCTCCGGAAGCGGCTCCATGGCTTCTCACTGACTCCCTCACCTCCTTTCTCCCAGCATCCGGTTCAGTTTTTCCCTGCCTACCTCTACTCTACCCTATCACAGGCCTAAGACAGTTTCTTTATTAACCAGTATATTCAGAGCATACAGAGGGGAATCCCACATCACACGGTCTGTGGGTAAAGCAGACATCCTCAAGAGTCCACTTAGTAGAACAGTATCAGATCTCCTCTAGGACCTGTGACCTCTCCAGTCACAGGCTCTGGGCCACGCCGTGTCAGGCATGAACTCCTTTTGGGATCCAGGAGGCTTTAGGTTGAATTGGAAAGCAGTCTTGAGATGGATATAAATATTGATCCCAGTTTAGAAATTTGATTCAAGTGTACAACCCCGATGTGTGGCATGAGACCTTACATATCAGTCAGAATTACATGGTAAGCTCGGGGTGAAGGGTTAAATGGGAAAGCAGGGTCAGAACATAAAAGAACAGGAAGACCCCACACAGTTTATCAGTTAAAAAGTGTCCACCCACCATCTCTGTGCCCTCACGTGCCTGGACACGGATGGAGGAAGAAAAGGCTGGAAGTATTCCCAAATGCCTATTTCCATGTGCATTTTACCAAGTAAATGAGATCCCTCCAGAGAGTGGCGAGCAGTGCAAGGAGAATGAACAAGCAGCATGGGAGAGAAGGCAGGCTGAGGCCGTGCTGGAGAAGAGGTCTTATTTTAGAAACAGCGGTGGGCAAAGGCTACAGGGTGAGATGAGGCTGGGGGGCAGAAAGAAACTGTGTACCAGAGGTACGTATGGTATGTCATTTGTAGCATCACTTAGAACGAGTCTGACTCCTTCGGGAAGGAACCCTGTCATAGAATGGGTCACCTGGTGGAGTGTCCCAAAAGGGGTAGGAGGAGGGGTTGGGAGAGAAAACTGTGGTTGGAATACAAAATGAAATTTAAAAATAAATAAAAATTGTTTTCAACGGGCCTTTCTTCGGGTCGGCCCTCAGTACAGCCCGTTCCCATATCTAGTACCAGATCACAGTTTCTTCCACCCTTTTCCCAGACTGGACCCGTTACCCTACGCTAACATGCTCACTGTTAGCAGGGGCTCTACTTTTGTTCTGGTGCTGGTTAGCCTAGGCGTTAATGAGCTGCACCTTAAATGGGGCTTACGTTAATCAACGATAGCTGGGTTTGGATGGCTCTTGCCTTTCACTGCCATCCCGCTCCTTGTAAAGCACCTTTCTATCTTCTGCAGGGGTGTTCTAGTCAGCTTTAACTGTCAGCGTTAACACAGTTTAGGGTAACCTGAGAAGGGAGTCCCAGCTGAGGGACTGTCTGGGTTAGATTGGCCTGTGAGCAAATCTATAGGGAATTGTCTTATTAACTGATGCAGGAGAGTCCAGCACACCGTGGGCAGCACCATTCCCTGGGAAGGTAGTCCTAGGCTGTAAAGCAAATCTGGCTAAGCATGAGTCCCAGCAAGCCAGCAAGCAGAGTTCCTCCATGGTTTCTGCTTCAGCTCTTGCCTTGGCATCCCTTGGTGATGGACCATGACCTGGTCATCTTCCCGCCTTGGCATCCTTAGACGACGGACCATAACTGTTCATCTTCCCGCCTTGGCTTCCCTTGATGACGGACTGTGATCTGTACGCAACAATAAATCCTTTTTTCTACCTAAGTTGCTTTGGTTGTGGTATCTGTCACAGCAATGGAATGGAACTAGGAACAGGAGGTGTTTCTCAGGGGCTCCCACAAAAGTCCAGCCTGCTAATTCTGGCACCTGCTTGGTCTTGCTGCAGCTCCCAGTGGGCACCTGAGGTAGTCATTGTACCCACAGGCTGTTTCTGAGCCCTGCCACCATCTCCCAATAGGCACTACCAGCTTCTCAGGAAGCAGCTAACCCTTGCGGGCTCTGAAGAAGCTAACATTCCATCACTGGACATTTTCCCTTCTGTTGTCTGATAACACAGTGAGGTGGGGTTTAATACATCTAAAAGGTTGTGAAGCCATCACTGCTGTCCAATTCCAGCGAACTTTCATGCTTCAAAAAGTAGTCATTGCCTAGTAAAGTGTGCGACTCAGGCCTAACCCAGCATGGGGAAGGTTGAGGCAGGAGGAGCTTGAGTTTCAGACCAAAGAGATTTTTAAGAGAAGCTAGAAAGAGAAAATATGAATATTGTAAATTTTGCGCCAGCATAGAACTCCCATTTTCTTGGTCAGGCATGGTGGTGCATGCCTGGAGGACTGAGGTAAGAGGATTACCTCAAGTTTAAGACCAGCCTTGGCTACTTAGAAAGAAAAGATTTCTGGATATTCCGGGACTGTTAACTTCATGAACATAGCAGCTATGGTTGCCCATCTAAGACCCGCATAAGATCAAGCCAATCAGTCTTCCAGCTTGGATAGGGCTTGGGTGTTACAAGCCTTACCCATAGCTGAAAGCTGTAGGCTCTTGCCGGCTGCCGTGGGGTAGGTAGAATCAGTTTTCTTCAAGGGTGTGGCCCTCCCCTAAGTTTCCTATGCTTCCGAGAATGGCTCTGTACCATGTGTATATGGGCAGTCCTAACTGGACTCTGTGGGTTATAAAGAGGGTGGGGGGAGATTGAGGACATGAGGTTTGGAGGGGGGAGTCTGAGAGGAGTGGTATCCACAGAAACATGCGTGAAATTCTCAAAGAACAGATAAATAAAAATACAGTGTTTAAAAGAAAGGCAAAGACCCCATGTCTGTCATCTCTCACTCCCTAACTCCACCATGGAAACCTGGGGCATCTATTTAAGCTGCCCGTCCCCTTGGCTGGAATCTGATGCTCTGTGACCTTTCACATCTGGCTTCTGTCGCTTCGCAGGCTGGTTTTCAAGGTTCATTTACGTTGTCCAAGATCAGCGCTCTCTTCTTTTTGAGGCTAAACAGCATCATGGACTTTTTTTAAGGCTAAGCACCAGCAAATTATACCTCTGATTAAGTGTTGGATAAACTGGAATTGCTGTGTGACTCCACTCAGTACTCTTAATAGATTGAGGGTTGTGTGCTTAGTTATTAATTCATCATTGTTCAGGTATTACAGAATCATAGTAATCCACTCTGGTGCCAGCCCTGGGAGCAAAAACCCAGTGTATACCTTGATGCTGCTTTCTATATTGATTTTTTTTTCCAATTTTTCTTTTTCCTCTATCATTTGTTGATGGGCATTTGGATTTAATCCACTTGGGGCCGATTATGGTTTGAGTCTAAAGTGTCCCCCAGCAGCTAAGGTTTGAACACTTGCTTCCTAACGGGTGACACCATTCAGAGAAGTTGTGGCTCCTTTGGGATGGGAGGCGTGGCATGCAGAGGTGAGCCCTGGACCTTTTGGTTGTAGTCCAGCCCCACTTCTGGTGAACTCTGTTTCCTGATCAGCTAAGATGTGATGATCTGAGCTGCAGAACCCTCGCCACCGTACCTTCACCACCATGATGGGCTGGACCCTCCACACCATGAGTCGAAGTCAATTCTTCCTCCTGAGCTGCCTCCCGAAGGGGAACGCATCAGATCGGGGGGCTCCCCTTCATCCTTCTGTCAAGTGTACGTCACAGGGACACATAAGGGAGCAGACAGCGCTGTCACGGACCCTTCCAGCATAAGCTCTGTGTGGCCGCATACTTCAGTCTTCTTGGGAGCATCCTTTAAGCATCATTGTTGGACCCTGTGACAGTTTAGCCTTCTGAGGACCTGAAACACTGCCTGCAAAGCAGCTGCATCACTTCAGACTCCCACAAGTCCTTAATGGGGGCTCCAGTTTCTCTGGATCCCCAATAGTCGTTCCCATTGCCTGTCTTCTTCAGTCTATCCCACTGGGTGTCAGCGGTGTCTTCCCAGGCTTTTGTTTGCTGATGACCTGTGACCTTGAGCATCTCCTTATTTATTTTTATTGGCCATTTGTCATCTTTGAAGAGATGTTTATTCAAATCTTCAGTCTAAGTTTAACCTGCATTAGTTTTGTTATTTAGCGACGAGAGCTCTTTATATATGCCAGTTCTAAGTATACACTCTTAACAAATGTATCCCCCATCTTATGGATGATCTGGCATTTCTTCTCTGCTTCATGACCCTTGGAGAGAGGTCTGGTTATCACTGAGAGGTTTCAGTGAAAGTGTTCCTTTCGTTGTTTTGCTTATATACTCCCTCCCAACCTCCCTCCCTCCTTTGGCACTAACAGAACACTGGGCTGGGGACAGACTCAAAGACAAACATTATATCACTTGAGGCTTTGGAACTCAGCACCCAACTCTGAATCCCAGCTCTGCCCCTTATCCTAAGTTTCTTGAGCCTAGATTTCCCACCCATACGTTGGGTATGTTGATACCGGGCATTGTTTCCAGTAGTAAATGAGAGAGCGGGGCTCCTTTCTGCTCTCTCTCTCTCAACCTCACAACTGGCCCATATGGCCACTGCTTCCTCATCTTCCCTGGCTTAAGTGATCTCCTTTGAGTGCAGCTACTACCATCTCAAGGATCTACATAACTTATTTCTTATATTGTTCTCAAATGGGACTTAGTGTAATTCACACACATAAACACCAGCTGCGGGGTGTAGGGTGGGGAGAGTCTCCATTCCAAAGAAAATCAACAGGAACTCAGGCTTAAGAAGCAAAGATCAAACAGCCTGTGAATCTATCCCCCATGTGGGGCTCTGTCTTCTTGGACTCAAGCAATCCTCCTGCTTTAGTCTTCAGAATAGCTATGACTTCGGGCACACCTCATTGAGCCATTTTTAACGTTGCGTCTGAGTGATAAATGTATGGTTCAACTCCTTGAGGCCAGGGGCCTTGTCTGCCTCATTCATACCTGGCTAGTGTCCCCAGAACTTACGGTACTGATTCTGAAATGGCTGTGACTTAATAGTTTTTAAGGAATTGAAGAATGTGGCTCGCAGTGTCTTCGAGCTCTGGGGAATGTGCTGATAGGCCAGCAGTCTGTCACCTTCTGGTGGTTGGAAATAGAAAACAGCTGCCTTTGGTTGACTGTCCGTTGCAGAATGGCACTGAGAGCTTCCAGGGCACGCGTTCATGGGATATGCTGTGAATTCAGTCCGGTGAATGCCTATCGGGAAGGCACACAGAAGTTAGGCAACTTACTCAGAATTCTAAGAGTAAAGCTCTGGAGTGTGGCTCAGATATAGAGCCCTTGCCTCTCATGTTCCCGGAACCGGGTGTGATCCCTAGAGTCACCAATAACAGCCACAGAAAATAGCAATTAGTATCAAGTTCTCAGGTGTGGTGACACACTTTCATAATCCCAACACTGGGGAGTTGGAGGCGGGAGGATCACTGGGTCCACAGTCACCCTGGGCTACAAAGAAAGTTCAAGGCCAATTGAGACCCTGTCGCCAAAAAATAAATAAATAAATTACCAAGGGGTTGGACTGGAGAGATGGTTCCGCAGTTAAGAGCATCGGCCGCTCTTCCAGAGGTTCTGAGTTCAATTCCCAGCAACCACGTGATGGTTCACAACAGCCTGTGACTCCAGTTCCTGAGAACCAGACACCTCCACACTGAGGGCTCCTGCATGCATGTACTGCACATAAACTCATGCAGGGGACACAGACACAAAATAAACAAACAAATCCTTTAAAATAACCGAAATCCAAGGACCCAGGATACAGTTCAGTAGCAGAGCACTTTCCAGGGCACAGAAGAACACCTCCTGACCCCACCCTACCCCCAAACAAGGAAAGAAAAGATCTGGGTAATACATGGAGCCCAGGAAGGCTGGCTCAGCACCTTTCTGCTCAGTCGGCATAGCACAGTGTCTTTCACTGTTAGAAACGAAATCTGAGCCTCCAAGCCCATGGCAGGTTATCATCTCAGACAGGAGTCTCCAATTCCAAGTCATTAGCAGGGCTTGGTCTGTAGTTCAGAGGTAAGTGTGAGGTCTTGAGTTCAAGTCCCACCCAAAATAAACTCATAAATGAAGCCATAGCAGAGGCTAATAGCTCCCATCTCTGAGAAACCCAGCATGCAGACGAAGCCCTATCCATAGATCACACAGAGCAGACAGACAAGCCTAATCACCTAATTATTCAGTGTTCACCGCTTCCTTCTCCCACCCCGCCCCCCCATCCACCCATCCTCCTCGTCCGTCCTTGATTCTCATGACAAGAACCTGCCCGTTCTCCAGGTTTCATTCTGTATGTATTTCCTCAGGTCACCCCATTTTAAGTAGGTCCCCTGATCTAGGCAGTAGGATCTGACTCAGCTCTAGTATAGAAGACAAAAAAAAATCAGATAATGAACAAACTGATGTAATTTATCACTTTAGGGCCAGAGCAATAGAGTCTCACCTGTGGGGTCAAACAAGGATTCCCCCTGCTCACCTATAACCACCTACAACCACCTATACCCTGTCTAAACAAGAAGAGCACCGGGCAAACAGATCATTAGGAGGGCATTTCCCAACAAAACGTGTCAGTGAACTGGAAAATGAAAGCTGGCTATTTAAATATTTTTCCCTTGACTAGAAATGCTTGTGTGAGGAAAGGCTGTGTCTGACCTTCCACCGGGCTCTTGACAAGTACAGCAAGGTGTGTCAGTACTCACACCAAGCTGCCAAGAACAAGATGCTCAGAAGTCAAAGGCAACCAAGGAAATGATAGGCAGGAACCCAGGATTCAGTTAGCCTAGTATCAGGGGTCCTACTTAAGATGGGGTAACCCGAGGAAACAGACATGTGAACCAAGACGAGAAGACTGAGACAAGATGGAAGAGGGTTCCCAGCAGAGGAAACAGCCCTCAAAACAGAAGTCAGGGAAGATGGCAGTGGTTAGACTGGAGAAAAATTCCACAGGCAGCTAGAGAGGAGCCAGGAATGGTGGTTCATACCTTTAATCCCAGCACTCAGGAGGCAGAGACAGAAGGATCTCTAAAGTTCAAGGCCAGCCTGGTCTACATTATAAAGTTCCAGGAAAGCCAGGGCTAAAATAAAAACAAAATAAAATTCCTGGAGCTGGAGATGAATCGGCAGTTTAAAGCACTGGCTGCTCTTGCAGAAGACCAGGTTCAGTTCCCAGCAACCACATGTCAGCTCACAAACATCTGTGACTCCAGTTCTAGGGGATCCAACACCCTCTTCTTACCTCCGTGGGCACCAGGCACACATGTGGTACACAGACATACATGCAGACAGAACACTCATACACATAAAGTAGAATAACTTTTTAAAGAGGCTAGAGAGGTATGTGGATGGGGCAGCTCTGAAGAGCTGGAAAGTCTCCATAATTGGTCAAAATATTGAGAATACACGGCTGTCGAATGTCCAGGCATAGTAAGACATATATGTCACCGCTTCCCAGATCATGTACCTCGAGAAAGAAAGTGGAAAGAGAATATAAGAATCATATGAAGCAGGTGAGGAGTGTGCAGTGCTGACCTCCAGGCATGGCAGGGTCACTGTGAGGAGTGCGCAGTGATGACCTCAAGGCGTGGCAGGGTCACCTCGAGGAGTGCGCAGTGATGACCTCAAGGTGTGGCAGGGTCACTGTGCTCTTGAACTCAGAGCAACTGAGATCACCTGCACAGGGCTGAGCCAGTCAACATAGAGAGATGGAAGTGGCAGATCCATGTGGTCCCCCCACTCCCCGAGGATCTCCTCACAATTAATAGGTATGGGGAGGAAGAGACATTGTCTTCAGTGGTATAGCCACTGATAAGGTGCCCACTCCTGTAAGCAAACCCTCATCCATGCTCCTGTAAACAACCCTGATTAGGTCTCTCTCTGTGTCTCTCTGTCTCTCTCCTCTCTCTCACACACACACACTCACACTTACATACACACACATACTTACATACACACAGAGACACATACATATGCACACACACATACACACAGAGACTCTCACACATAAACTCACACCCACACAACACACACTCACACACACATGCACAGGAAAGTAGAAATAAGACAAGTTAGAAAAAGGAAGGTGGTTAGTAGAAGTGCAAGGGGAAGAAGAAAGTTTAAAGGGAACAATGAACATAATTGAAAGCCATTAAGAATATATATAAAAATATCAGTGAACCCCACAATTATGTATAATTAATATATATTTAAAATGTGAGTCCCAGTCTCGGGATGGTAGCACAGGCTCCTAATCTCAGCTGCTCAGGAGGCTGACACAGGAAGATGGAAAATTCAAGGCCAGCTTGAAGAGCTTAGTGAGACCCTGTCTCCCTAAGGACACAATTAAAAAGGCAGGGGTGAATACAGCGCAGTAGAGAGTATCTGCCTAGCACTCACAAAGTCCGGGTTCAACTCTCCCCTCTTATGCTCACAGGCTCCGTGTTATCCGGTATCAAGGTTTTCCAGAAAAGCTACTGCACAATAACACTGGGAATTTCCCCAAAGGGAAAACTGGGCAAGGGGGATGTGGAGCCTAGAAAGTGTATTCACAGGAGCTGGGGAGATGGCTCAGCCATTCAGAGCCCTTGCAGGGCATGTGGATTTGGTTCTCAGCACCCACAATGTGGCTCACGACGATGTACGGCCTGTAATTCCAGTTCGTGGGGATCTGGCATCATTTCTGAGCACGAGGTATGCACACGCTTCACATACATACATGCAGGCACGCACTCATGTACATTAAATAAAAACATATTTTAAGCATATTTAGAGCTAGGAAATGAGTTAGTGGGTACAGTACTTGCTGGACATCTGAATTCAGATGCCAAGAATGTACATAAAGCTGGACACGGCACCATGAGACGCAGAGACAGTGGAATCCCAAGAAGCTCACAGCTGCTGCCCGCCCAGACAGCAGCAAACAAGAAATCCTGCCTCGGAAGCATGATGGAAGGGTGAGGACCAATTCCAGTGTTTTCCTCTGAATTCCATACGCACATCTCAGCCTGTGCCTGCCCACTTACACACACAAACATGCATACACACACGTGCACGCACACACATCTCAGCATGGATCTGCATGCTGTGGTGATGACTGCGTTTTGCCTGTAGGATCCCAGGAGAAAGGCAACAGCGAGTCCAGGTGTTGGAAACGCATCTGTCCCACACTCTGATAAAGGTGCATCAGCCCCCCCGAGGAAGCAAATGCCAAAGGGACACTAACGACCTCTCTTCTGGCGTATTCGGCGATATGAATGAGAGGCCATTGGCGACTTCTTAGCTCTGAGTGGTTTGTTTGTTGGTACCACTTTTCAGACCTCGGGCTAGGATGGAGGGAAGAGTTATTCATTTGTGAACCGGTAAAATCTATAGCTTAGAAGGAAATCCCATGCCATGTTCAAGCTCCCTAAGTATAAATTTAAAAATAATGGGCGTGGAGGCAGAAACAAGATCCCTGGAGCTCTCTACCCACCTCGCCTGACCTACTTGGTTAGCTCCAGGCCAGCAAAAGAGCCAGAATTAATAAAAAGAGTCAGTATTAATGAAAAGGTAGGCACCCGAGGGATATCACTTGATGTTGTGTTCTGCCCCCCATGTGCGCACACACAAACACACACACACACACGCACGCACACGCACGCACATGTGAGCATGCATGTGAATGCACAACCCCCTATATACATATACATACAAATTAAATAAATAAATACAAATACCAGATGGTCACACATTATGGTAGACACCTTTGATCCCTTTAATCCAGGCCTCAGGAGACAGAGATAGGAGTATCGTGGTGAGTTCAAGCCCAGCCTTGGCAACACAGGAAGCCCTCGTGATAAATATATAGCTTTTCCCCAAGAGCACAATGACGGCACAACATTAAGAGGCGGAAGTCTGCCACTGCAACTCGGTCTCTTGAATTATGAATGGAAACAGAACACAGAACCATGACAGCGCTAGAAGCATCAGCTTGGAGTCACGCTAGAAGCATCAGCTTGGAGTCACACACACACACACACACACACACACACACACACACACACACACAAATAAGCTGTGCAGGTTTCTATGATTGGCTTAACCTTGTGCCTCAACTTTCCCATCAGTAAAACAGTAGTGACGAACTCCTCACTCAGAGAGCTGAGGAAACGAGACAGCCCCGGAGAGCACCTAGCGCGATGTCAGGCGTGAAGCAATGATCCACGAATGTTGTCCGTTATGTCACCGGAAAAGTCAGAGGCTGTGCCAGCCGGCTTCCCGTTACTGCAACTAAATACCTCCAATCAGCTTACAAGGAGAAAGGGTTCACATTGGCTCATAGTTCTAGAGGTTTCTGTGCGCTGTCTATCGGCCTGTGGCTTTTGAGTCTGTGAAGAGTCAACTTTACAAGGTAGGGGAAGTGACTCCCATCACAAAATCTGGGGGGGAAAGGGAGGGGAGAGAAGCTGGAGAAAAGAAACCAGAGTCCTATACGTCCCTTCAAGGACACACCCTCAGTGACCCAAAGTCTCCCAGCCCCACCTCTCGAAGGTTCCAACACCAAAGCCTGTGGTACATGGCCCATTGGGGAACCTTCCAGAACTGAACTATAGCAGAAGCCAAAACATACAGAAAAGGGGGAAGACAAGGGAAGGGAAAAGAGAGAGGAGAGAGGGAAGAGGGAACTTACTTAGAAAGAAATGCAAGGAAGTTCAGTTTCAGAAGGTCCAACCAGCCAATGAAAAGCACAAGCGAGTGTTTAAAGGAAACACACAAGGCGGATCTGCTAAGTCTACCAGGATTTACAGTTGTCTGTTCCTCTGCAGCCTGTGACTGCCACCAGCCAGAGGGAGGATGAAGCTGTCTTCGCATAGATTTGTAGGAAATATGCAAGGCATTCACATGTGAGGGACCAGGATTAGACACACAGACTTATTACTGTGGCTTTATCTTGGCGTGTGGATTCCTTTCTCCTAACCTGTCAGAATTATTTTCACAGGATTTGTGGGTGTGACATCTAAAAGACAGACCGAGCCGCTTAACACCAAGAAATACGATCAAATGAAGTATTATGTCCTGTTTGTTTCTGGAGTGTATAAATGATTGGCATGCATCCAAATTGCATTCATAATTTTCAGACGAATGAGTAAGATCATATAAACAGAGCCAGTGAGGCGGTTCGGCAGGTAAAAGCCCTTCCTGCCAAGCCTGATGACCTGCAGACCTGCGTTCAACCCACGGGGTCCACATGTCAAGGAAAGAATCCACTCTGACAAGATCATCGTCATTTTGGATATCTTAAAGCCATCCGTGATCCTTTCATTCTTTTGTAGCAGATGGCACAGTTTGCATTCTGAGCTCTTCAGGAGAAAAAAAAAAGAAGATTTGTGAAGCATATGCATTTTTTCTAAAGCCCTTTTCCACAACTTCGGTCTGTGTTATCTGCCAAGGGACCCTTAGGATGGTGCTCTAAGTGGAGAAAGAGGAGAGCTACTGTAGCTAAGGCAGGGAGCTCTTGTCCAGAGCATCTGAGACCCTGAGCTACACCCCTAGCACTGGGCAGGGCTGGAGGATGCCTCCCTCTGTTGCTAGCTCTCTGCTGTGAAAGGTTTGCCTGTGACGTGCCCACCACCGGTTCACGTGTTCCAGCACTTGGTTCCTAGCTGGCACTGCTGTCTGAGGAGGCTGTGGAAACTTTTAGGATGAGGGGGCCTAACTGGCAGAGGTAGGGCATCACGGGTGGCCCTTGGAGGTTGTATCCACTTCTGGTTCCAATCCTTCTCTCTGTTTCTGATCTTTGCCACAATGTGAACCAGTCATCACCGCATTCTCCTGCCACCACAGACAGAGCAGCCCCCACCACCATGCTTCCCCGCCACGTTGCCCTGGAACTTCTGAAGCCATGTACCAAAGTAAACCGCCCTCCTTTATGCTGCTTCCATTGGGCATTCTGCCACAGCGAGGAACAAAGTAACTCTGGAGTCAACCCTTAAGCTGATTCCCCCTTACCATAACACAAGTCCCTTAGACTGGAATCTTGGAATCTATAGTCCCCTGCCTTGATCCTTCCTCCATATCTTTACATTCACCCAGGAGATTAACCAGGGAGAGCCAGAGGGAACAAATTCAGAGAGGGAGTCCTATAGAGAGAGAGAGGAGAATCCTCCTTGGCACTGGAAGAGGCTTTTCAACTGTCTCAAGTCAACAGCAGCCTCGTTCAGATTCTCTCTCATGAGTCTTGGAGATAGGGTGGTACCCAAGGAGGAGGGTCACATGCAGGATACCAGGTTGGCTGCAGGTAAAGAAGGATGTATCCATAGCTTGCACCCAACCCCTCAGCCAGGTGGTCAGTATGACTTCACTGACCTGCACCAAACAAGCCAAACAGCCCAGAGCCCCCGCCACCTCTCACCCGAGCCCACAGGCAATGCCCTCATAATAGGTGTGTCCTTCGGGATGCCCCAGCCTGGCCATCTTCCTACTTATTTTGGTCACTGTTGTTGGAGGACATAAGGTTGTTTTCTTATCTAACAGTCGAGGTTAACATTATTTGAGTTCTCATTACTTTTCCTTGTCTTACTCAGATCATCACCACGTCTGCTCTGTGAATTGCGTTTTCTGAGGACACTCAGAAGAACGATGCTTTGTCAGGGTGGGCAGTCTGAACCATCGTCACTCTAAGCTAGATTATAAGGTCTGAGTTTGAATCCCTAACGTTCTGTGCAGGGACTTTGACTGTGACGCCATCTAAAACACTGCCTGAACTTGGGTCCTCGTGATCACGGAGGCGATTAGAGGTGGCGATGGGCCTGGTGCACCCCTATCCACCCAAAGGCTTAAAATAAGAATGAGGTGGGGGGGGTAACCAATTCATAGTAAAAGCCAACGTGTGTCGAGCATACAAAGTCAATGCTGATCGTTTTGCACGTTAGTTCATGGAATCTTCTGTGTAACGCTGCTGCTCCTGTTGCCCCCAATTCACAGACAAGTCCAAGGCGACTTTGAAAGATTGGTTACTTTCTGTACCTATCCATGGCTTCTTAAGAAGAATCCTAACTTAGGCCTCTGAGATCTTGTGGCTTCTCAAGTAGCCCCAGCTGGGCCTAGAGCTGGCTGAGGGCAAGGACTAGCTTTAAGTCCTGATCCCAGGCTTCTGTGCCTGCATCACCCCCACTTTAGGTGTTTCTGGGGATCAAGCTCCAGGGCCTTTGATGGGCTAAACTCACCCTGACGGGATGAGCTCAATAAGAACCCTTGCCATGTGGGTTCCTGGAGAAGTCACGGATGATACAGAAAAGGACCGAGGATGTTGGGGGATTAAGGGCAGAGGACCAAGGATCAGGGTAGCATTTCTCATCCGCTGCAACTTTGTAACAGCCTGAGAAGCTACGTCTGTGGGTCCCAGTTAAAAGATGACCTTGAGGGCTGGAGAGATGGCTCAGAGGTTAAGAGCACCAGCTGCTCTTCCAGAGGTCCTGAGTTCAATTCCCAGCAACCACATGGTGGCTCACAACCATCTGTAATGAGATCGGGTGCCCTCTTCTGGCCTGCAGGCATACATGGAGGCTGAACACTGTGTACATAATAAATAAATAAATCTTTAAAAGATGACCTTGACTCGTGCATAGAGGCGAATAATTGAGCCCGAGTTTTTAGTGTGGGAATGGCTGAATGTTTTCTGCAGATAATCGAACAGCAGATAGTTTGGGTTTGACAAACGCTACAACCTCTGTCCCAAGTTCCTAATGCTGTCACCACAGCACAAAAGCAGCCACCAGCAATAGTAAACAAATCAGTGTGGCTTTGATCCAAATGAGCTATGCAGAAACAGGTGGCAAGCTGGCCCGGGCTGTGGGTCAGACTTGGCAATGCCTGCCCCAGGGCTTGTCCCAGACGTGACCTTTCGTCCCACAGCTATGTATTCCGTGTCTTCCGATTGACTCTGGGAACTGACATACTGGGCCAAACGAGAGGCAAGCGTTACCACCCACACAGTCCCTCTGTGGGTGGGCGAGACAAAAACCAGTCCTCTGGTGGACGTATAGAGGCCTTGGGAAGACTTCCCGGGAGATGACAGCCAGGCTCCTGTCTTTCCTGTCCCTGACTCTTCCCTTGTGTCCCCCAGTCTCAGAACAGCTACAATGACGGAGACTACGAAGGAGCCAGGAGGCTGGGGCGGAATGCCAAGTGGGTGGCCATCGCCTCCATCATCATCGGCCTGGTCATCATCGGTGTTTTCTGTGCGGTGCACTTCTCCAGGAAGTAAGTAGGCTTTCCGAATCCCTCCTGCTACTGAGTGCTTTTCTCCAATACTTGTGGGAATCTATCGGGCTAGGTTAAGAATGGCTTTGATAATAAAATTAACGGGAACTTTATGTTTTCTTCGTGTTACACAGACCATCCAGGGCAGGTGCAAGGTCTGTCTTCTACACAGTCATCCAGAGACCCAGGCTGTCAATCACTCCACTATATCCTAGCAATCCTATTGGGGAAGAAGAGACGGGCTCAGCTTAACATGACTATAGCCACCTTGAGTCAGGACTGCCATGACTATCCAAAGAATGACTTGAGTCAGTTTTTCCTGCTTAGCTTCCCATCAAACAACAGACAGACAAAACCATTAAAGTAGAAAATGGAACACTTTACAATCAGACCCAGGCTTGAGGGGTGCATTTGACCCTTCAATACCATCTGAAGATAAACTAGGAATACTCCAGCAAGGATGAAGTCACCTTTTCCCTCCTCTCTGACCCAAGCTGTAGGGATCCAACTGTTCTCAATCCAGCACGTCAGGGCCAGTCCTCACGCACTGGGACTAAACAGCTCTGGCATGGCAGTGAACATTCTAGGCCTTGCAGGGCATGAGGTCCCTACCACCACCTCTGTCATAAGTACTGAGCTCTGCCACTGGACACAACAGCAGCCAGACAGTGTGGAAACAATCAGTATGGCTGTATTGCAAACTTTAGTCAGAGAAACAAGTGTTTTTGTATGTGGGTTATAATTCCCCAACCCTCATTTCTAGACCAGGAAGTGATGTGAGGAAGTGATAGGAGAAGGCGATGGGAGGAGGTGATGGGATGAAGCAATGGGAGGAAGTGATGGGAGGAAGCGATGGGAGGAAACGATGGGAGGAAGCGATGGGAGGAAGTGATGGGAGGAGATGATGGGAGGAGGTGATGGTGATGGGAGGAAGTGATGAGAGGAAGTGATGGGAGGAGGTGATGGGAGAAGGCGATGGGAGAAGGCGATGGGAGAAAGTGATAGGAGGAAGTGATGGGAGGAAGCGATGGGAGGAGGCGATGGGAGGAGGCGATGGGAGGAGGCAATGGGAGGAAGTGATGGGAGGAGGCGATGGGAAGAAGTGATGGGAGGAAGTGATGGGAGGAGGCGATGGGAGGAAATGATGGGAGGAAATGAAGTGAGGAAGCGATGGGAGGCAGGGAGTGGGGAAGAAAAGAGAGAAGCTTCTGTGGCTCCTCCACTGCCTGTGCAAATGTCACTTGGGCTCACAATCAGAGGACTGAGGGCTGTCACGTGGCCTCGTCCAACTGCCAGCAGGCAGGAGATGTGAGGGTATTAACGAAGCACCTAGAATTGTCTAATATTCGTCTCACCAGGTGTCTGCAAAATTGTGCCCTGCGTGTGTAGCTTAGCATTATGCTTGCCTCATTCCTAGTTCAAGAACAAAACAAAAAAACAAAAAACAAACAAACAAAAAACATGTGCTTTGGGATCACCCATGAGCTCTCCTGTCATAAAGAGGGGGACATTGATGTCTCCCTCTGGATTTATACATATTTTTTCTGAATCTTTCCATCAGAGTTTTGACAAAGGCAAGGGATACATGGTGTATAGCCGGGCCCAGAAATGAGAAGAACAAACTCACAGGGCCAAGAATACTTCACCTTTTCTTCCTGGGCAACTAACTCTTCTACATCCTTGGCCAAAGCACTTTGCTCCTTAAGCTGAGAAGGCCAACCTTTTTTTTTTTTTTTTTTTTTTTTTTTGCTTCACTGAGCAAAGAGACTCACATGGGTGGATGAGGGAGGAAGTCACATCCTTAACCTGGAGAGATCAGCCAGCCTTGGTGACGAAGAGGACAGCAGATGTCACAGGAGATCAGATAAGCCAGGTCCACAAGCAATGAGGGCCAGGTGCACGTGGGAGCCCATGTCCAAACGGAAACCCTCCCAAGGGGGAGCAGAGGGCAGTGTCCAAAGTAAGGGACAGGGGACTGAAAGAGCAGAGGGAGCTCGGAATTTCTGTTCAGACAACACTGACACCATCATCAAGTCCTTTAAAATCTGATGATGTCAGCCTGGAATGGGGGGAAGATGAGAACAGAGGAGAACATGCTGAGCTCCGTTCTTAAAGAAGGCGGGGTGTGTGTGTGTGCGTGTGCGTGTGTGTGTGTGTGTGTGTGTGTGTGGTGTCTGTGGTTGTGGTGTGTGAGTGTGCGTGTGCGCGTGTGTATGTGTGTGTGCGTGTGTGTGTGGTGTGTCTGTGGTTGTGGTGTGTGTGTGTCTGTGTGTGTGTGTGTGTGTG